>JAHKKF010529623.1:0-14553 GCA_019740295.1 Labeo calbasu | reverse complement strand
ATTTTGTATCCGATTAACCGTACATTGCATACTTCTAGGTTAAATAAATTAGCTTACTTCCTTTCATCCAATGACAAATTGCCTGCAAAACCTTTATATAAAAAAAAGCAAAACAGCAAGTAATGTTAATTAAGATGACATTAAAAGCCCAGACTTTCATAATAAGACTTTAATAAGTCAATAGTTAACCTAAATTACCTCTTATAGTTAGCATTACAGTACAGATGCTAACAGACTTTTTCTGAAGACAATAAACCATTTCTATAAAGTAAATATTCAACAGAAGTGTGTCATTTACATGAAAGAAAGTGTCAGGAACACATGTATGTACTATTTGTGTAGATTTAGAGACTAAACTTACCTGAAATTTGTGAAAACAACAGTGGGAGACGTGTTTTGCTGCTCGACAGTTGAGTTTCCGCCCCATTTCCATGGTAACTCCTTCCACTCCAGACTTAAATGTTCAGTGTGCGCACCAATTAAAGCAAGCAGATGTCACGCAGAATGTATAAATGTCATCATAAAGTAATATTATCTTATAAAATACATAATTGAAATGAAGTAAAACATTTTCCTTGATAAAACCAACTTTCCCGTCTGCTCCAAATTGTGATTGAAAGAAAATATCTCTGAGAAAAAGTTCATGAGAGCACAGCACATAAATATCACTATAAATCAATATGACGTTATAAAATACATATTTTAAATTACATAAAACATTTACTTCTAGTGTTTCCCTGTTAAAAGCAACCTTCACCTCAGCACTGCATAGCAATTCAGATCTATGAGAAATGTTTAGGTGCACACAGAATATTAATATCATCATAAAGTAATATTACACATAATGTAAATAAAGTAAAACACTTTTCCTTGATAAAACCAACTTTACCGTCGCATCGTGATTGAAAGAAAATATCTCTCCGAGAAAAAGTTCAGGAGAGCACAGCATGTAAATATCACTGTGAAAAATGTTTAGGTGCACACAACATATTAATGTGGTCATAAAGTAATCTTATACATAATGTAAATGAGGTAAAACACTTACTTTCTGCATTTCCCTTGATAAATTAAAAATAAAGATTAAACACTTTATTTCGTTGTTTCCCGTCCTCATATGCTCCGCATCGCGAGGAAAGAAAATGGGGTCTGTAAAAAAAATATTTCAAATAGGTGAGGCGCGCACACGAGGACATGTCCCGGATGTGAATTACTACTAAATCCGACGGACCAAACAACGACCAATTTTCAACATCAATTTTGGGGCAAATTTGGACCAAAATTAGACGGACCAAACAAAGAACAATTTTCAACGTCGATTTTTGGGCTTAATTAGGACTAAATCCGACGGACCAAACAACGACCAATTTTCAACGTCGATTTTGGGGCTAAAAAAAGTCCATGACGGGCCGACTTGATTTAGCCCAAAAAACGATGTCCAAATGACGTCTGGTGCTGGGTGGGCACTGTTAACAGTAGTTGACAGTGTCCTGTTGACAGTAGGTGGCGCTATGACTATAACTGAATATTGGCACGTAAATGTGTTCAGGCCAGGACTCTTATCAAACCTGTTAAGTTTGGGGCAGATTGGACATTGCATGCCTGAGTTACAGTAACTTCCTGTTTCATTGCATTAATAACATGCTTTAGCACTTAGCTAAGTGTTGCTAACATGTTTTAGCATGTTTCTAGCATGTTGCTACCCTATTTAACACTTTTTAAAATGTTGCTAGGAATCCATAACAGTATTAAACATGTCACTTCCTGTTGCCAGCAGGTGGCGCTATGACTATAACTGAATATTGGCATGCAGATGTCTTCAGGCCAGCGATTTTATCAAACATATGAAGTTTGGTGAAGATTGAACATGGCATGCTTGAATGTAAGACATGACATATCCTGCTGCCAAAAGGTATTACGGAATATTGGCCTTTAAATGTCTTCAGGCCAAGACTCTTGCCAAACATGTCAAGTTTGGTGCAAATTGTACACTGCATGTTTAAGTTAGTGTAAAACTTAAAACTTAAACAGTTATTTGCTGTTGCCAGCTGGTGGCGCTATGATTGTAATGGAATATTGGTCTTTAGATGTGTTCAGGCCAGGACTCTTATCGAACATGTAAAGTTTGGGGCAGATCGGACATTGTATGGCTGAGTTACAACAACTTCATCTTTCATGGCATTAATAGCATGCATTAGCACTTAGTAAGTGCTAGTAAGTAGCAAGTAGTAAGTAGCATGTTTAGCACAATGTGGCATATTTTGCTGTGCTTTTAATAGTCCATCACAGTGTTAAACATGTCACTTCCGGTTGCCAGCAGGTGGCGCTATGACTACCCTGGTGAATAAACCAGCATATGCTGGTAGGTATTTTTTGATGCTGGGATGCTGGTTAGGTAGGTTTTGATGCTGGTTTAAGCTGGTCCTTTGCTGGTTTATGCTGGTCCTTAGCTGGTTTATGCTGGTCCTTTGCTGGTTCATGCTGGTCCTTGATCAGCAACATGACCAGCAAAAACCAGCAAAGGACCAGCTTAAACCAGCATCAAAACTTACCTAACCAGCATTCCAGCATCAAAACATACCTACCAGCATATGCTGATTTTTTCACCAGGGTATAACCGAATATGGGCATGTAGATATCTTCAGGCCAGGACTCTTATCAAACATGTGAAGTTTGGAGCAGATTGGACATTGTTTGCAAGAATTACAACAACTTCCTGTTTCTTGGCTTTAACAACATGCTTAGTAAGTGTTGCTAGCATGTTTGAGCGTGTTTTTAGCAGGTTTAGCAATCCATGGCTTATTTTAGTGTGTTGCTAATAGTGTATCACATTGTTAAACGTCACTTCCTGTTGTCAGCAGGTGGCGCTATGACTATAACAGAATATTGGCACGGAAAAGTGTTCAGGCCAGGACTCAAACCTGTTAAGTTTGGGGCAGATTGGACACTGCATGCCTGAGTTACAGTAACTTCCCGTCTCATTGCATTAATAACATCATACAGGAAATTTAATATAACGGACTTCCTGTTGGGTTTCGGATGTTGTGCTAGGAGACTTTTTTGCAGGTATTGGTGTTTTACATGTGTGTACCGAGTTTCGTACATGTACGTGAAATGTAGCTCGAGGCGCACTCCGTTGAAATTTTATAGATGGCGCTATCGAGCCATTTGCCACACCCACTTCTAAAAACCATATCAGATGCAAATTTTCGCCAGGTCTGACGCGTGTGCAAAGTTTTGTGAGTTTTCGAGCATGTTTAGGCCCCCAAAAAGACTTTTCATTTTGGAGAAGAAGAAGAAGAAGAAGAAGAAGAAGACTAAACGGAGCAATTCCAATAGGGTCCTCGCACTGCAGTGCTCGGGCCCTAATAAATAACAGACATATAAGGTGTGCGAGGTATCAAGGTAGAGGCCAGGGATGGCTGGTGTTTAGTGGGATGGCTCTGGAGCTTTGGGCCCCGTTGCCCCACAGCATCTTTTATGTGGTAGCCATGGAGGGATCAGAGGCAACCCTAATAATTATTGATTTATGTATTTTTGAATTTTTATTTATTTATTTATTATTATTATTATCATTATTATTATTACATAATGTAATACTATTATTAAAATTACTATTATTACTTGCCCTCTTCATTGTCCTCCACCCTCTCCAAATCTAAATCAATATTATTATTATTATTATTATTATTATTATTATTATTTATTGTTGTTTTTGTTGTTATAATTATTATTGTCATTATTATTGCTGATAATATTTGTTGTCTCCAATGGTTTCCAATCTGTTAGATACCATTTGATTTGTACCTCTTCTGCATTTTGAATTCTCTCTTCTGCTGTCACGACTCGGCCCTCAACCTCCTCGAGTTTAGCGTTGGTATTTGAAATTTCTGCTTTAATGTTCTCGAGTTGAGTTTTGTTATCCCGACAAAAGTCCCTTAATTCCCTAAGAATGGGGCTAAAGTCAGCGGTCTCACTGGCGGGATACACTCAATCTCCCTCATGGCCGCTTGCTTGTGAGCCAGGGAGAGTGTGCGCAGAGTCATCATCTTCACATCGTTTCGCCGTAGGTTGTGTGACTTTCTTGGTTTGCACCTAGTTTTATCTTACTCCCCTTTTATTTTTATGATGTAGATTACTTAGATCGCCAATTTATTGGTTTTAGGGAGTTTTCAAAACTATTCTAACCGGGAACGCTAGCTCTATGCTAGTGGATGTCCATCCCGGAAGTCAGGCCACCTACTGTATCTGTAATGTTAACCTATCAGAACCTGTAGAAATGACGTCAACTAACTTTATTGTCCATGTAAGTCCTAGTGCTTTTGTTTCCTGTGTTAGCTGGAGGCTGGATCTTACTCATTTCCATGGCTTTTGGAAGTACGAAAAACTTTGTAAACAGATTGAATTATATATTTTATGTGTTTGGGTTGATAGTTGTAGCAGTTTTTTGCTGTAAAATACATTAGTTGACCAAACTTAAAACAAAAAAATGAGTAAGATTCTCCTTGTTTGAACTGTGAATATACACTATTCTGCCTTGTAGCAACAGCTTATTATCCTATGAATGTATACATAAGAAGACAGTGAGAGTTTATGTTTTTTATTGGCTTGAAACACATAAACACACTTTTGCTTTAATAAAGACATATGGATGGCATGTCCTCATTGTCTGGGACAATGGAAGACTAGTATAAAAGACAACAGTGGTTAACATCAGCATTAACAATAAAGTTTTTAAAAGAACTTTAGGCAAGTTAAACTTAAACTAGTTGACTCAAATATCTGCAAAAACTCTGGAAGGATTGAGAAAAGAAGTGGATTTATTAGAAGTAGACAAGCAGTTAAGTTTCTTTCCTCATCTGTGCTGTCTTGACCCCTTGAATGGATCAAACTCATCCTGAAAGAAGAAGTGAAAGTAAATATCTATTTGTGAACAAATTCAACACCAGAAGGAGTGCATATTATTCTTACCTCATCATCGTCATCAAAGCATACTCCTTTAAAAGGCTGGCTCTGGGAGCTTCTCTTATTGGTGCCTAACGAAGTCAGCCTATTGGTTAAGGAAGGATGGCACGGGCAACAAGTTCAGTTACCTTTTTATAGTTAATGAAAGTCTAGGTTACATCTGTAACATGAAGGAGGGAATGGAGACGTTACATTGAGTGATGTATTTGGTATCGTACTTGGGAGCCCAATCACCTCTGAGCTAAAGAGAAAAGGCCAATGAACATTAGCGAGTGGAGTCTGCATGGCAAGCCACTCCTCCGTACGTACGTGTATATAAGATGGTGGCGTGCATCCACTCAATCAGGTTTTTGCTGAGGAGCTGAGCCGAAAACCTGGCATTCGGTGTAGTTCAGGATTGTGGCAAGGGGACGTAACGTCCTCGTTGCCTCCTTCAGGGAACGAGGGTTACAGATGTAACCTAGATGTTCCCCTTGAGTCATTCACTGCGATGTTACGTCAAGTGACGTATTTGGGATCAACCCATGGAAAACGCCACAATCCTGAACCACGTTACTTGGCTGAGGCACAAATGCTGACAGGCAAGCATGTCAGGACAAATGGGCTCAGCACGTAACCTTCCCAACGCCCTGTATGCCAGATAATGGGCCCACCAGGGGTGCCAGATTTCTGAAGCAGCTGTTGGGGGGTGGAGCACATTAAGAAGACTTTGAATGTGGGAGAGAGTAGTAGAAAATCTTATAAGATATTAGGGGAAACGGATTTTCAATTTTTTCTTGAGGAAAAAGATACTGAGACATGATGCCACAACCAGAGGGGCGAAGGAGACCCTCTGCCGGAGCACAGTCATGGACTACTCTGTCCTAGTCCAGGGTGTGGGGCACGGAGGACCCAGAGTTCCGAGAAAGGGGAACAACTGGGAGAAAAGCGCACGGATCCGTAAGGCATGAGGTAGCAAGCCGACACTGAGCCGACCTCCCGCAGCTAATGTCATGTTAACACATGGTAGGAGGCTCTACGCGAAGATTATAAAACCTTGCAAAGGTGTTAGGTATCACCCAGCCCGCAGCCCTACAAATGTCTGCTAAAGAGGCGCCGTGCGCCAATGCATACAGGGAGGCGACACTACGAGTGGAATGGGCTCTAACTCCTAGGGGGCACGGCTCACCTTGGGATTCGTACGCCAAGGTGATGGCATCTACCACCCAATGGGCCAACCTCTGCTTGGAGACAGCATTCCCCGACAGCTGTCCCCCAAAGCAAACAAAAAGCTGCTCAGAGCGTCTGAAGCTCCGGGTGCGGTCCACGTGAACGTGCAGGACGTGCAGGAGGGCTGTCTTCAACGACAGGAATTTGAGCTCAACTGAACCAAGTGGCTCAAATGGGGCTCTCCATAAGCCTAGAAGGACCACGGTGAGATCCCAAGAGGGGATAAGGTGTGGTCTGGGAGGGTTCAACCTCCTAGCACCTATCAGGAACCTGATGATCAGGTGATGCTTGCCTAAGGACCCACCATCCACTGCATCATGATACGCTGCAATTGCTGCAATGTACATGTTCAGGGTGGAGGGGGACAAGCCTTCGCTTCAACCGTTCTTGCAGGAAGGAAAGCACCACTCCGACCGAGCATCTCGGCGAGAGAAACACAAATCAACGAACAAACCCCATTTCAATGCATAAACTAGAGGGGGCTCTAGCCTGAGTGTTTGTGTCTACCACGGCCTGGGGAAGGCCAGCGAGGTCTGCCGCATCCCGTCCAGAAGCCACACGTGGAGGTTCCATAGATCAGGGCGTGGGTGGCAGATGGTGCCCATCCCCTGAGAAAGAAGGTCCTTCCTTAGGGGAATCTTCCAGGGAGAGGCTGTTGCGAGGAGCATGAGGTCGGCAAACCAGGTTCAGGTGAGCCAGTAAGGCTCAACAAGCAGAACCTGCTCCTCGTGCTCCCTGATCTTGCAGTGGAGGCTCACTGGGGGAAACGCATACTTGAGAAGACCCCGGGGCCAGCTGTGTCCCAGTGCGTCCCTGCCAAGGGGAGCCTCGGTCAAGGAATAAAAGAGCTGGCAGTGGGAGGATTCCGGGGAGGCAAACAGGTCTACCTGAGCCTCGCCGAATCGACTCCAGATGAGCTGGACCATCTGGGAGATGGAGTCGCCATTCTCCAGGAAGGGTGAGGTGTCGTGAGAGCTCGTCGGCTGCACAATTGAGCTCTCCTGGAATAAGAACGGCGCATAGTGACTTGAGCTGCGTCCGACTCCAAAGGAGGAGATGGCTGGCGAGTTGCGACATGCGATGGGAACGTAGACCCCCCTGGTGGTTGATGTACGCTATGGCTGCCGCGTTGTCCGTGCGGACTAGCACGTGTTTGTCTCGCAGAATTTGAAGAAACCGACGAAGAGCGAGAAGCACTGCTAGCAACTCGAGGCAACTGACATGCCAATGCAGTCGAGGTCCTGTTCAGGAGCCTGAGGCTGCTTGGCTGTTGCATACGGCACCCCAGCTCTGTAAGAGACGATGGCTCCGAAGCAGAAATCTGAATCTTATGTAGACTCCACTCGCCAATGTTCATTGGCCTTTTCTCTTTAACTCAGAGGTGATTGGGCTCCCAAGTACAATCCCAAATACATCACTCGACGTAACGTAGGAGTGAACGACTGAAGGGGAACTACATTTCACAGCTTTTCAGTCTTAAACACTTTGACATGAATGAATCCAGCAATGCAAAAGTACGCAAAGCAAATTGTTAAGATGCGTGTTTCACCTTTATGCATTTTAAATAAACACACAAAAGTAAACCACTTACTTTTGCTTTGACCTGGAACATTTTAAAAATGCAACATTCTCATCTGAGTCACTGTCTTCTATGGTGACCTGAGACGGAAATGGAGAACAAATAGAAGACAAAATAGGATCAAAATTAAATCAAATTACTTAACCACAAATGACTGTTTAATCTTAAATCCTGTCAAGTCCTGTGCAGTTCTTCTCTCCTCTTGTTAAGAATCTCTAAAAAAGGTACATGTAGCTTATATACATTCCTCAAAAATAGTTATAATTGCTATTACTGTAATTCTAATTTACTATTTTATAAAAAAGGTTTAAAAAAGTTTTTTTTTTCTCTCTGAATGAGGTCATGTTGGACTTTAAATTGGTCATCGGATGCAAAATTCACTTTTACATGTTGTTCGAACATAAATGTGTGTTGGCAGCATGTGTATACTTCCACCCCATTATGATAAAAATCCACCCACTGCTTTTTTAAAAACCTCCAATAATAACAATCACTTTCTCAGGTCAGACTGTTCTGAGATTCTTGGCAGAGTGATGTAGTTCTGCACAAGCTCCTCCCACAATTGTTGACTGACACCGACGCTGGAGCAGGGGTAGAATGTCTCCTAAGCAACTGGGGTGTTCTGTTGTTGGATGTAATAATGAACATAGCAGTCATCATTAACTCCCGACATCCGAGCTGCTGAAGATGCAGAGGATTACTTTTGTTTTTGAAGAGAATGCGGCCCTCTATCTACTTAAATATGTCTATGTTCAAGTGAATCATTCGTGATCCAGCTTCATGTTCAGAAGAAGTAAGTATAAGGTTTCTTTTTAAAGAATCTTGCAAATTGCCTTTCCTAATATTGTGCTAGTTAGCAAGTTCCGTGGCTAAATGCTAAAGTTCTAAAGTTAAAGCTTGTCATCCCATGGAAGAGAGGGGCAGGGTGAGCAGAGCTCATTAGCATTTAAAAGGACATTCTGTCACTTTTTTCAGGGTTGGAGCTAAACTCTGCAGGGACACCGGCCCTCCAGAATCAACGTTCCCCACCCCTGCCTTTAAGGGATAATTCATCCAAAAACTAAAATTCCGACACCATTTACTCAATCCCGTAAAAAGAAGAAGAAAAAAAAAGTGTGCCTCAGAAAGCTCTGGACTTAAACTCTTGGCTAACTTTGACAAGGTTCCATGTTTAGAACAATGGACGGTTTAAGACCTTCATTGTCCTTGCAGAGGTGGAGACCAAACTGAGACAGAACTAAGAAAATCTTTAGACATAACTGACTGTGTATAAATTAATTGTGCATCATATATTAAAGCATTTAAGCTTACTGCTCAAATTCATGCACAGCTCGGACAAACTCTACGTATGACTTCAATAATGATGAGATAATTATTCCTTTACAAATTTAAAACTGGTTATGTCTATTATTATAGTTCAGTCATTTAACTGATGGCTCTATTTTTTGATGGATCAGCACTGCGACTTCCTCAACCATTCTCATTGGGTGGTAGGGTCTTTGTATAGCTGTGCTTAAGTCTCTAGGGTCTATACAAATTTGGTCGAGTCAGTGTTGTTACAGTCTTTATAAGCAGCAACCATAAAAGACACCCACTCATTTGGTTTAGAAATGGGTGTAATGAGACCAAGATCGGTCAAGATTGTATCAAGTGTGTGTTGTTCGTTGCCACCATATGCTATTAGCTTTGTTGTGTTTGACACATTAAGTTCTTCCCCTTTTTGCAGGTGCTGGAAAGTGTCTAAATCGATCACATTACACATGACACCTGTGTCTACTTTCAGTTCCACCGGTATGTGTACAGTGCTGTACAGTTCACTCTTTTGTGTAAGGTTGGTCATGGAATCAGAAGACTGAAGGACGATTTACTTTCTTCACTGTTTGTCTGGTGTGGTTCAACATAGTGGACGGTTTTGGTATACTGTTGCTTTGCTTAGTTTGTTTGAATGGACCTAAGAATTTCTTAAAATGGTTCCACTTCTAGAGAAGAACCCTATTTATTAGCATAGTAACAAGATTTGCATTTTTAGAAAATAACTTGTAAGCACAAAACATAAGATGCTTTACTTTTCAGTATGAACAAGACTTCATTGGACACTTATAAGACATGCAAACTAATCTAACAAACATGCACTCACACATTCACAGAAGTTGCAGAAAGAGAGATAGCAAGGAAAGAATGAGTTGTAGAGAGTAAAAATGTGGAATTTCAAGTTTCTAGCAATATATGCAATGAGGCTATAAAAATGTATATTAAAGGCACTAGTTCAGACTTGGCTGTTTCAGGGGATTCCTTTTGTTGTTGTGCTGAAAGGGGTTTTGCAGGCTGTTCCCAAGACTAGATGGCTTATCATCTCATGATGATAGAGGAGCAGCAGGCATGCGGTCTGAGAAGCTGAAAACCCCAAAAGGTGACAAAAGCACACTCGAATGAACAGTCAACTAACCCACGGTCCCTTTCACATACAAATACAATTGTGTGAGAATGTGTTCTATGAGGAAAGTTCAAAAGGGTGTGGGTAAACTTAGAACGTTAAGAGTTTTGGGAAGTTCTATATGTTAGGTATTTATGTGATTAGATTTTTTCCTTGTACTGGCTCTCTCATTTTAACTGTTTTACTTTTTGCAGTGAGTTATGACTAATATTAATGGAGGAAATATTACACTGTCTTTTTAGAATGTATAAGGGCTTGGTCATATAATTTAAAAGGGAATTTGCACATCTGAAATCACTCATGATGGATATAATATTCCTTCAGAAGAGGAAGGAAGGCAATTAACAAATGCATACTCAATATATACAGCCCAAATTTAGTTGACTCAGTGTAACAGTATAGTACAATTCCGTATGCACACACCACAAATGGAATAGTGGAGGGTATTTTAAATGTTAGATAAGTTGCACTTAAACTTGACAGTATTTTGTCAGAACAAAATTATTACTGGCATTTAAGCAGATGTTAATCAAAGGCTCAACTTTTGTGCCATATTTAACAAGAAAAACAGAAAATTTTTTTGAATAACAATAATGAATAACAATAGGTCAATGATTCGGCTTGTGTCTGATTATTATTCTATCCTAAACAGACAAAGAAGCAACCTTCTCCTCAATGGTTCCAACAAACTATTTATTAAAAGTCACTGAAATACTTGTTTATGTAAACACCATCTTCACGAGGTAAAAAACACAGGAGGTAACTCTGGCAAAATACACATGCTAGAGTCACATGATCATCACATGACGACTAAGACTGCATTTACACTGCAGATCTGGATGACTAAATCAATTTGTTTTGACTATATCCGATTTTTTAGATGGCCCACTTACGTCTTCTTTTAAAAGTGACCTGTGACCGATATCTGCATTTACACTACATTGGCTTAACCTGAAAAATGCTTAACGTGACTCAGTGCATTAGACAGTGATATTAAAAGAACAAACTCTGCACTTACTTTATTAATAAAGCATACTATGTATAGAAAAGCAGATGAGTCCAGAATATGGATGCAAAGGGCCTCATTCATGAAACATGAGCAGAATGAATTTTTGTGTAAATCATATGTAAAGTATGTAAAGTATGTAATGTAAATTCATGAAAATGTTTGTATTTTTTTTAAATGTTAGTTGGTACAAATATATATATTAGGGGTGTAACGGTACGTGTATTCGTCCAGAACCGTCACGGGAAGGGTGTCACGGGGTTTAGTTCATGTACTCCAATGACATATACGGTCAGTCACTGGCACCCAGAAGGGGGCGCGTGTGATAATGCAACGCTAACTGTCACAACAGGAAAAAGCAGAAGAAGAGAACAAAACAAGAGATCACCAATCCGAAACAACAATGGCGAGTTCAGACAGCACACAAGCAGCTGTACAAAACGTGAGTGGAAATACGACCGATATGCTAACACATATCAGACAACATCATCCCAATGTGCCAGTTACCGGAGTTAGGCAGAAAAAGACTACAGCAGTGCAACAACTAATCCCTGCAGCTTTTAAGCAGCCTTGTGCTACCGAAAGCTATCTCACAGTGACAGCACACTTCATCGACTCTGAGTGGGAAATGAAAAGCCCAGTGTTACAAACGAGGCCAGTGTATGAACAGAACACAAACACTCACCTAGCTGAGAAGCTCCAAGAGGCAGTAGCAGAGTAGAAACTTAAGCCTGTTGCAGTGACCACTGACAATGCGAGAAACATTGTTAATGCTGTCAGTGATGCAGGATTGGGACCACATGTTGGATGCTTTGCCCATACATTGAACTTAGCATCACAGAAAGTAATGGCAGTCAGACAGGTATCTCGACTGCTGGGAAAAATCAGAAAAACTGTTGGCTTTTTCCACCGCAGCTCAGTGGCTGCCCATATACTGAAGACAAAGCAGATGATGCTTGACTTGCCAAACCATTGTTTAATACATGATCTGCCCATACGCTGGAACTCCAGCTACGAGATGGTTGAGTGGTATCTTGAACAAAAATCTGCTGTTTACTCTGCTCTAACAGAAAGAGCCCATAAAAATAAGGATATTGCCAATCTGACTGACCATGAGCTAAGCATCGCAGAGAGTGTGATTTGTGATTATGAAGCCTCTGAAGATGGCCACAACAACACTGAGCACTGAAACAACACCATCCGTTTCCATGATCTTAGCTTTAAAAAAATGACCTTGGAATCAATGAAACAAAATGATGACAATACTCCCACTGCCAAGGAAATCAAGCAAGCAAGCAAATCTACAAACGAGGTATTCTGACCCTGGTCTTGAGGACTTCCTTCACAAGTGCACTGCACTTGATTCGCGGTTTAAGACTCTTCCTTATCTTGATCCAACCCATCAACAGAGAATCTATGACAATATCGTCATCACAGAAGTTCTGAGCGCAGCACAACAGGTATGCATAATTTACAATTTTCTTTCATTACAACATATTAATGTTGTTACAATGTTCACTGAACTCACTAATTAGCCTTTTCTGTCATTTTACTGAAGAGTGAGACCAGAGAGACTACAGAGGCCAGTCCATCAACCTCATCAGAGCCCAGTCCATCAACATCATCAGAGCCTAGTCCATTGGCAGTGAGTCAGAGGTAGCACCTTCCCCTCCACCAAAGAGGTCAGCCATGTCAGAAATTTTTGGCCCACTTTTCAAAACTGTTTAAAAGTACCAGCCTGAATTGCAGCAGCAGTTGAAGGATGAAGTGTACGCCTACATGGCAAAGGAGTGCATTTCAATTGATTCCAACCCGCTGGCCTGGTGGAAGGCTCAAGAGTCTGTTTATCCTAATCTAGCCAAGCTGGCAAAGTGTTACCTGGCAAGACCTGCAATCTCTGTCCCAAGCAAGAGGGTTTTTTCAGTGGCAGGTGACATTGTTACCACCACAAGATCTTCACTCGCTACTGAAAATGTGGACAAACTGCTATTTTTGAAGAAAAACTTGAAAATAGAATAAATCTGAAGCCTTTTATTTTGGAGCATTTTCGCATTTTCATTGAAAGAGATTTCATTTTTGAAGTTCATTGAATCTTAATGCACATTTAATGTTTTTCTGTTGTTTTAGGAGAGAGTTGGGCTTATTAACCTTTTAAAGTTTAATATATATGAATAATATAGTCTAAAAAAGTTTTAAAAAGTTTTATTTTTCATTGTTCTATTTATTTTGTACTTGCATATGACAAGACACTTTGTAGTTCTGTTGCTGTTTGCTATCAAACACCTTTTCAAAATAAACAGAATAAAGCAAACACTGGGGATTTGTTTATATATACATACAGTTGCCTCTCAATAAATTAGAATGTTGTGGAAAAGTTCATTTATTTCAGTAATTCAACTCAAATTGTGAAACTTGTGTATCTAGAAGACAATCACTGACACCCTTCACAAGGAGGGTAAGCCACAAACATTCAATGTCAAAGAAGCTGGCTGTTCACAGAGTGCTTACAAGCATGTTAACAGAAAGTTGAGTCGAAGGAAAAAGTGTGACCAAAGTCCTCTTTTCAGATGAGAGCAAGTTTTGTATTTCATTTGGAGACTAAGGTCCTAGAGTCTGGAGGAAGGGTGGAGAAGCTCATAGCCCAAGTTGCTTGAAGTCCAGTGTTAAGTTTCCACAGTCTGTGATGATTTGGGGTGCAATGTCATCTGCTGGTCCACTGTGTTTTTTGAAAACCAAAGTCACTGCACCCGTTTACCAAAAAATTTTAGAGCACTTCATGCTTCCTTCTTCTGACCAGCTTTTTAAAGATGCTGATTTCATTTTCCAGCAGGATTTGACACCCGCCCACACTGCCAAAAGCACCAAAAGTTGGTTAAATGACCATGGCGTTGGTGTGGCTGACTGGCCAGCAAACTCACCAGACCTGAACCCCATAGAGAATCTATGGGGTACTGTCAAGAGGAAAATGAGAAACAAGAGACCAAAATTGCAGATGAGCTGAAGGCCACTGTCAAAGAAACCTGGGCTTACATACCACCTCAGCAGTGCCACAGACTAATCACCTCCATGCCGCACCGAATTGAGGCAGTAATTAAAGAAAAGGAGCCCCTACCAAGTATTGAGTACATATACAGTAAATGAACATACTTTCCAGAAGGCCAACAATTCACTAAAAATGTTTTTTTATTGGTCTTCTGAAGCATTTTTGTTACCTACTTATGAAGTAGGTTTTTGTTAAATGTGAGCCAAAATCATCACAATTAATAGAACCAAAGACTTAAACTACTTCAGTCTGTGTGCACTGAATTCATTTAATACACAAGTTTCACAATTTGAGTTGAATTACTGAAATAAATGAACTTT
>JAHKKF010529617.1:50928-74138 GCA_019740295.1 Labeo calbasu | reverse complement strand
ACACACACACACACACACACACACAGGCTCACCCGGTAGGCTGCCAAGGGTCAGGTGGGCTGATGGGCGTTGTGTCACTGTGGTTATGAACTTTGACCCTGTTGTATTGTAAGAGCCATGAGGCATGGCTCTTGCTTCTGAGGGAGAGACAGACAGTAGACAATCAGCACATTCAAATACATCATAAAATATTTACTGCTGTTACGCAAGACATTTTTAACTTGTTCTTTGAACTGCATTTTATTATTATTACAGTCTATTTTTGTCATTCTTCCACGTGTCTTTAGCACTCTGCTTGTGACTGTGGCAATCACAGAGAAATGACTGATTGTATACTCACCATGTAAAGCCTGTTTGGAGATGATACTGTCTGTAACCTGTGGCAAAAACAAAAAAAGTCCCATTAGAACAGTGAGATATGATGACTCTTCAAAATCTAGATTGTTAACAGGAATGTGAAACTGGATGATTCAGTTTTATAAGCGTGTCTTTCCTCCTTTTTGGTTTTTGTTTCTTGTCTCACAAGCAGATTAACTGCGGTTAAAGTTTACCTCAAGTTACGAAACGGAAACAAAAGTTAATTGTTCATTTTATTGCACAAACACTTTTATTTTTTTATCCTTTGAATATGGCAGTGATTACGTTTTGTTCAGCTGGAGGGTGAAAACAGCTAAGAATAGTTTTTAAGGTCACTTTTCTCAAGGGCAGTTTTTCAGTAGTCTGTGACGGCCATATTTCAACCAGTCAAACCCCAGTATCCAGATCATTAGTCCCACCGGCTGGGTCTTGAACTAAAAACACTCTGATTACTGGCTCATTTCCATCGCCTCAGGCCAGCCCCGGCCCTGGGATTTAGTATGTTCCAAGCACTGTCTGATTTGCCTAAAGTAAACTAATTGAAAACTCTTGATGAAATCTCTTGACTGAATCATTGCATTAAACCATTCCGCAAAAAATACCATGTTAAATAACAGAGAATGTCATCAGGAGAGCAGCGGGAAAAGAAAAAAAAAATCCATATAATCCATAAAGCCGTTTAGATTTCAGAAATCTACTGAGTAACAAGCCAAAGTTTAACCCAACTCCCTCAGGTTGGTTTTGACCGCTCCTCACATTTTCCTTCCACTCTCCTGAATACTTGTTGGATGAAGGTTAAATGCAACTTAAACACCAAAGTTACGACAAATATAAATTTTGGCATGGTAAGTTTCACAATATATTTTAGTCTATAAAATGTATGGCGTTTTGCCTTTGAGTGTTTTGCAGTGTATTACTGTCTGTGTTGAAATATGAACAGCTGTTTTTAAAGCAAACACTTTAATTTAAGCTTTTTGACATGACTGTGTTTGATTAAATCAACAAATTAATGTAGTTTATTTCCTTCTCTTTCTTTCTATCTACCTCCCCAGCTTCTTTCTGTCTGGCATCATCCAAGAGTGAGTGTGCGATGGAGTCTCTGTTGTTCTTGGCACTTTCTCTCTCCTCTCCATTCATCAGACAGTCGAGCGCCTGCAGCCTTTATAACGTGACATAATCTCACCCAGGCCACAGCAGAGATGGATTTCTGACCAAGGTTTTTACTTGAGGCTCTTACTTTTTCACCATTATTTCTGGTAAATGGTCCTGAAATCAATTCCACATTTCACATATGGAGCAGATAAAGGGCTGTTTTACCAGTATGTTCTTGTACATGCAGCATGACAGAGAATGTCATACAAGAAAGACAAAAAGGAAAAGAGAACAAGATGGATATACAGAAATCATTTCAATTGTCTTTATAATTATTATCCTCATTCCTTAAATCCCAAGAATTTACTAATCTAGCCTGTTTTTATTAATGATTTAATTTATTTTAGCATGCCTCTGATCCAATAAAGCTTTGTGTTTGTTACTTCTGATATGAAACAAATTCTGTCCATTTTATTACAATATTCAAAACAAATATACAGTTGGCGCTGTTTAATGTGGAGTGAGCGCCTCAGTTCAAGAGAAGCGGCAACGCAAACAGGGTTGCCAGGTATTCACAACAAAAACCCGCCCACATGCTATTCAAAACTAGACCAAAAGTAGCCCAATTGCGTTTCGAGGGGGTTCCCCGGTAAAAATCGTGTTCCGGGGGGTAAATATTACGTGGGGTCGCTTCAACCCGCGGACATGAAAAACAACTCGCGGCAACAGTGTTAAAGTAGCCCAATTCCGCGGGAAAACCATGGACTTGGCAACACAGCGCAAAGCACACGTGAACTGATCATCTCCTCCGCTTTAAACAGTTACAGCTCGAAATAAACATCCGAAGGTATGTTAAAAGAAAGTTCAATCCGTATACTGTCTCATGTAATCGCTTTATCGGTGTTTCAACCGCGCAAAGACGTCAATATAACAGCTTGTAAACAATGGCACGTAACGTCACATTTACCTCAGAAAAAAAACATATTCGGTGACCATACTCCAGAGAGGAGCATTTTGCTAAATATATGTACCCAGTAACATATTTGTTATCATATTTAAGGTTCTTAAATGTTTCATTTAGATTTGAATAAATCGGTCACGTTTTTATGACAGCCACCATTGTTTTATATTTAAAAAAACGAATTGGAGTATAACTATAATTATGTAATTGCGATTTTATTATTATAAAAACTTCACTGAATGTAATTTAACCATTTGTATACAAACCAGTTCAGTGTAGTAGTAGTACTAACTGACTTTCATGTATATTTTACAGCATTAGTTGAGATCTTTTTTTTTCTTGAAAAAATTCGGCATGTACTGTACCTGATATAATATATCCAAAATAATCGAAATCGAATCGGAAATCAAATCTCAAGCATGTGAAGCAGAACTGAATCGAATCGAGTGAAATTTGTGTCAAAACCCAGTCCAGATAGATAGACAGATGGGATTCTTAGTTGATCCTAGTTAGGATCCTTTCAGATTGGTTCCCATTTATGACAGAAATTCCTATAAGAATCCGTCATGCGGGTTTTTTTCTGGCTAGGGAGTCAGTGAGACCTAGTTAAAGTGAGTGCACAATCTGTTTTCTGGAAAACACAACATAGTTCAAAAGGTGGAGGGCAGAGAACAGACCCATACAAAGACCTCAACAATAACAATAAACACACCCAGCGCTAAACCTTTGGCCCCCTGTATCCGAGCGCCAGAAAAGGCGACCGGCCGAGGGAAGATTTTTCCTTCGTTCAAGGAGCAGGAAGCGGGCGAGTGCATGCACACAGCGTGCGAAGAAAGCCATTAGCGTCCTCTCCAGCTGAGCTCAGTCGAGACAGCAATCTAATACTTTAAAACAGCCGTAAGTGCCAGAGTATGCTCTGTCGTTGAGATACTGAAGCACAGCGCGTTCCCTTCCTCCAGAAGGATTATTAATAACTAACCGTTGCTTTCCTTGGGGCCTAAAGCACGGCAAACAATAAATCTCAGAGCTCTAGACTTTGCTCAGTGTGACTCAGGTAAACGGCAAATAACCCACAGTACTGAGAGACAAACACACACTGTACTTAATGTACACACACTCTCCACTGGATAAAATCAGTGCACGCCTGTTATGGGCCTTTGAATGAATGGGGTGTGTGTGTATGCTTACAAGTTGTTTCCTGCCATTCTTGGCTGCTGTCTGAGGTCGGCCCCATTCCTCTGTCCCCGGCCCCCTTCACCAGAGACCTCACCGTTCCACTACAGAGCACAACAGTCTGACCTTAAGCACTATGAGAATTCATCTCTCTCGTTTTCTCTTTCCCTCCCCCATGTAAAAGTCTGCATTTATTCACCTGGGGCGGCTGCTCAAGCTGTGCGTAAGTTACAGCTTGGCGTAGCTGTAGCTTAAATGAGAACTACATTACAACCACTAAAAATGTGATCATTGGACTATTACACATATTAGAAGTAAGCCTTTGGATAAACTAAATATTTATGAAATCCTCTGAGTATGTAATCCAGTTGGACTGCCAGTAATATGACAGACTGTTTGGATTACATCAGTGAAAGCATAATTTGTGTTGACATATATGTACATATACGTTGTTATATAATTTCGGGTCACTGAGAATTTTTTTTGAATGTTTTTCGTAAGACATCTCATATGCTCACCACGGCTGCATTTATTGGTTCAAAAATACTGTCAAAAACTGAAAATTCTGAGATGTTATTAGAATATAGAATAAGTGACTGTTACTTTTTAAAAAAAAAAAAATAATAATATATTCCTGTGATTATACCAATCTTTAGTGTCACTTCAAAAGTCATTCTAATATGCTGATTTAGTGCACATTGTTGTGGAAACAACGACACTTTTTTAAGGATTTTTGAATAAATAGAACATTCAAAAGAACAGCATTTATTTAAATTTGAAATCTTTTTAAACATTTTTAAGGATACTTTTGATTTAATTTAATGTGTCCTTGCTGAATAATTATTATTAATGAATTTTTCAATTCTTTAGGACATTTATCTTGGTATTCCATTCCTAAAGAAATAAATATATAGGTATATAATACATTTTTTCATACACTACCAGTCAAAAGTTTTTTAACAGTAAGATTGTTAATGTTTTTTAAACAAGCCTCTTCTGCTCACCAAGCCTGCATTTATTTGATCTGAATTATAGCAAAAACAGTAAAATTTTGAAATGTTTTTACTACTTAAAATAACTGTTTTCTATTTGAATATATTTTAAACAGTAATTTATTACTGAGATTTCAAAGCTGAATTTTTAGCATCATTACTCCAGTCACATGATCCTTCAGAAATCATTATAATATTCTGATTTGCTGCTCAAAAAAAAAAAAAAAAATTAAGTTGAAAACAGCTGAGTCGGATTTTTTTCAGGTTTCTTATATTAATAGAAAGTTCAGAAGAACAGAATTTATATGAAATAGAAATGTTTTGTGACATTATAAATGTCTTTACAATCACTTTCGATTAATTTGAAGCATCCTTGCTAAAAAAAAGAATTAATTTCTATAATTACTTTACGTAAAAATAAAAATAAAAATAAAAAATAAATATAAATAACAAATCGGCATATCAGAATGATTTCTGAAGGATCATGTGACACTAAAGCCTAGTGTAATGCTGAAAATGTGGCTTTAATCACAGGAATAAATCCTTTTTTAAAAATATGTTTAAATAGAAAGCAGTTATTTTAAATAGTAAAAATATTTCACAACGTTTACTGCATTTGCTGTATTTTGGATCAAATAAATGAAGGCTTAGTGGGCAGAAGAGACTTCTTAAAAACATTAGAAATCTTACTGTTCAAAAACATTTGATTGGTGGAGTATAGTAGTGTGGAACTTTTTCATGATTTATGTATCATATTTTAATGAAATTTAATTGTATTCCGAAAAACTGAAGACAACTATTTGGATCAACACTGTCAGGTGTTAATTTAAAAGACTGCACACTGCTAACGGTGCATCGAAATTAAATTCAGAGTTAAGCTACTAGACCCCTGTGAACTTTATGTCCGCATTTAGGACTTACAAGTGGCTGGTGCAACCCTACCCCGCACTTAAAATACAGCAGTCAGGATTAGTTGTGTTTGTGCCTGTATCTTCCTCCTCTTTTCTCTCTTGTCAGGGCTGTCTGCCACAGTGACACTTAATGGGGTGTTAAAGATATGACAGGCTGTCTTCAGTCTCTCTTTGGGTGCGGAGAATGGGCTTGAAGACTTCCGAGGCTTAAAACCCAACTTAATCTCTCTTTCTTTCTCTCCGTCTTTCTTTTTTTTTTTTTTTTAGACGGAAGGTCGTTGCGGAGCACTCGCTGAAATTCGACTCTAAGTAATACCAGCTTTGAGAGCTCAGCACATATTTGGCAGGAGGCGAGCCATCGTGTAAGTCCACGCAGCGCAACATGAGAACACCAACTGGACCGGCCTTTACTTTATTAACGTTTTTCTCTTTTTCTTTCTTTTCACCCCTTTTCACCCTTGTTATCAAACCCAATCCACATATACAAGCTAGAAGTTTCCCGTAGGTTTCTGAAACAAACAATACATTCATCCCGAGAAACCGCATGTAGTAAAACCGACCACACTTTTGAAAACACAGTCCTTGAGCTATGATCATGCAGAAGATAAAGGTTAGAGGGCAGACAGAGATGGCCTTTGTGTTTGTGTTTGAGGCTGGCGGAAAATCTTGCGGCTGGCGGAATGCCCCGAGTATGATCACTGCTTTCATCGTAAATCTGTTTCAGACGCCGGTGGTGATGCAGCGCTGCGGATGTGAGCCCGAAGACGAGATGCTTCCTCATCTAATGAGTCATTAGGAGAATCCGAGACAAGCGGAGAACGGGGACAAAACGTCCCATTTAGCTTTGCGGGAAACTGAGGAGGGATTTAGGGATATTGAGAGGACTCAAGTGGCTGCTGCGGGGTCCTGTTCAGGTGCAGGTTGAGCATATAATATTCCTTGGAATGCTGATATTATTTCTGGGCTGGATCGTATCCATTCTAGCGTCTTTTGATTTGCTGACTTGCGTTAGGGTTTCTCTGTGGACGTGGCCATCTGTTCGGTGAATTAGCTTGAACTCTTGCAGGGTTCGGCTCTTGTTAGCCGTGCGGTCATTCCGCATTACGTGTTACACCAAAGCCATGGAAAATCAGTGATCAACAATGGTCAGCGGTTTGCATATACTGCACGTCTGTATACTGTTTGTGTGCTGAGTCCGGCTAAAATTGAGAATCTGGAGGACGTCAGACTTTTCTTTTTGCTTTTTTTTGGATCCCTCCATAATAACTACCAGGTGTTCTGGCATTCTCTGGATTCTGAAGGCCTTCGCTTCAGAAACATGCATTTCCTTCATCTCTCTTCACTCACCCATTCGCTGTGAACACTCTCTCGATCCTTCTTATCCTCTCGTTCTTTTTCTGTGTGCTTTACCTCTGCGCTGACATGAGCCTGGAAAAGAGCCCGAAGCCTCTGCGTGTGCTTGTTCGGCCTGTTCTTAAGTATCTTCCTCCTTTGTTTAAATCTGAATCTCACCCTCTTATTCGTATTGATGTGTGAACATGCACGCAAATACATGCACATGTTTTTTTTGTATTTTGAGACTTATATGCTTGTCTGCTGCTTACGTTCTCTATTTATTTGGCAAAAATCTCCATTATTTGTTTACTTTTCCACTGACTGATCCCCTAGCATGATCAGGGAATTCTTTAGCGCACCATAATTGCATCTCTCAGAAGTGGCGCATGTGTTCTTAATTATGAGGCAAATGCCTCTGCCTCTGAGTGCCAATAAATTGTTTGCAGCCTCACTCAATTAGTAGTGAAAGATTTGACGGTACGCACGGGCTGTTGCACATAGCGGCGGGAGGGAAAGGGGTAGGACGGGGTAGGCATGCTCCATAAAATCTGATAACGTATATTCCCGGAGCCAAGGGACTTGGGTAAACAAAGGGGTGGCACGGAAAATTAATAAAAAATAAAAATGGCAGAAGTTGCAAGACTTCCACCGTAATGAAAAGCCGAAAGTCATTATGAACCCTATTTACTTTCTAAACAAATGTTTCCTGATTTTATTGTGAATGATTCATTGGTACAGGTTGTTCCAAACAAAGAACTGAAATATCTTTTTACTTTTCTGCTGATGTCACTTAGGCCATGTGGGCTGTTGGATAATGTTAACCATATTTAATGTTAACCAAATTTATTCAGTCTGACGCCGATGGATAAAATTAAGTAGGCATGCACAATATATTAGTACCATAACAGTAATGTTCTGATATTAAAGATTTTTACATTTACTTTATTGATGAATTATCATTGTGCATGTTCCAGGAATTTTCTCCATATAGTGGACTTCTATGGTGCCTGTGAGTTTGAACTTCCAAAATGCAGTTTAAATGCAGTTTCAAAAGCCTCTAAATGATCTCAGCCAAGGAATGAGATACTTTTTAACCTCAAATGCCCGTCTTGTCTAGCTCTGCGATGCGCATGCGTACTCTGTGTAATCCGGGTCAAAACAGTTAGGGTATGTTGAAAAACTCCCGTCTCATTTTCTCCTACATTGCTGTTTCACCTTTTTTTGTAAAGGGCGTTTGACCTTTGCACGTTCACTTTGTAAACACTGGATCGGTACTTCTGCAGCGATGTAGGACGATTTTGAAATTGGAGGAGAAAATGAGATGGGGTTAAAAACATTTGAGGTTAAAAAGTATGTAAATGTTTATTTTTTTTATAAAATGACAGTTTCGCTAGATAAGACCCTTATTCCTCGACTGGGATCATGTAGAGCCCCTTGAAACTGAATTTAAACTGCATTTTGGAAGTTTAAACTCGCAGGCACCGTAGAAGTCCACTATATGGTGAAATATCCTGAAATGTTTTCCTCAACAAACATAATTTCTTTACGACTAAAAAAAAGAAAGACATAAACATCTTGGATGACAACGGGGTCTAGTACATTATCTGTAGTTTTTTGTTCTGGAAGTGAACTACTCCTTTAACATATAATACTAGCGTTTGAGTTTAATTTTTTATTTGCAACAAAATTCACAATTTTAAATAAACGCTGTTTTAAACTTTCTATTCGCCAAAAATCCCATAAAACTATTAAGCAGCACAACTGTTTTTAAGACTGGAGTAATCGCTGACAAAAAAAATATATAGCTTTGCCATCACGGAAATAAATTACATGTAAAAAAATATATGAAAAAGTTTTATAATATATAACAGTTTGACTTTTTATCAAATAAATGCAGCATTGCTGAGCATAAGAAGCTTCTATCAAAACTAGTGCTGTCAAAATGAGTGTGCTAATTTTTCCAGTTTAACAGCGTTAGAAATATTTAACGCAGGGGCAAGTGCTGCTTCTGTTTCTTTTTTCTTGACAAGTAGTGTGTTTATTTAGTCACAGACCAAGTTAAGTTATTTAGTCTTTACGACCACATCAAACTGGAGACTTTTTAGACATCCAGTCCAACTTCACTAGCGCCAGGCGCTAGTCAAACAAGTGCAGGAAAGGTACGGATGACGAGGGAGCTTCAGTAGAACAACAGCGAGCTGTGGTCAGATGACATTGACTTCAGTTATAGGTGGGATGATTGCGAGTAATTTCAGAAAAAAAATGTAAATAAGTGTTTGACTTTACTACTTGATGCTTTGCAAGTCTAATCACACCTTTAGTACGAGTCTTTTTAAAAAAAAAAACAAGCCCTAGGCTTCCAAACATGTCAGTTTTATTAATGTTACCACCACTGGAAGACTGTGAGGGGAAAAAGCTGAAGTAGAAGGGATAACCAGCCACGCCAGGGGAAAACCAAGCCATTTCCTTCAAATCTGAGCTCTGACTGCTTAGACTGGTTCACGTTCGGGACAAGGGGGTGAGTCACCCTCTACAATGCTGCATATACAAGAATAAATGCTTGAAAAACTCTCCCATGACTCAACCATCCACTTTTCTTCCCTAAGGAGATTGTAATCACTTGCCAGGACACATTTATGGTAATAGCAAGTTGCTTCATGCTGTGAGGAACTTCACTTGAAACTGTTGTCTCCAATTGTGCCTATGCATTGAAAAGGCAGATGATGTTTTTAATAGCTGTTGTTACACGGCTTGCCTCAACAGATATCCGAACAAATGAAGGCTGAATGTTGTGCAACGAGTACAATCAAACCGAACTCACCTTGGATATGTAGGCTTTGATACCCTCAGCTAGTTTGATGCAAGGCTCTCCAAACAGTTGGGCCAGGTCTTCAGGAATGTCCCGGTCTTTATCCAGGGCGTTGAGCAAGCCCAAGCACCGCAGTTCTTCTGTAACCCCCTGATTTTTAACCTGCCAATAAGAGAAAAGTTAGAAAACGAGCCCAAATCACATGCACTTGGAATCAGTACGTCAAAATGTGGTTTGATGTACAATGAGCAATAAAAACGGCACTTTAGGAAGCAAACTGGGAAACAATCAACAGGGAGCTGAAGGCATGCTCAACAGGGAAACAATCTGCTCAAGGCCAGAGCGCAGGCTGAAGATCAAAATGAGGCCATGTATCCCTCTTGACCCTTTCCAGGAAAGCAGATGAGAACATCTGCAATGGGGCTTTCTATGGAAAGCCAGTGGGGTACAAGTTCAGCTCAAGACCTCAAGCCAGCTGGAGAGGTATGTCCTACATAATGAGGTACTTTCGAATGACCTTGTTGTGAAACCCTTGCTCTTACTTTGTCTCTTTCTCTCTCTGTTCAGAAACCCCGAGCCTCTCCAAGAAATATGTCGCCAGTTAAGGATCTTTGCGTGCAATTTTGAGTCACGGTCCGCCAAAGCTCTTAATGACTCTCCAGTCGCCGGCGGAGCGTGGCAGCAGAAGGTGTGTTTCGTTAACTCTCGCCGCGTTACGCTTTTCAAAGCGAGTCGGCCAGGTAATGAGGGTCCCCCATGTTGAGCACGGCTGCGCTCACAGACTGATCTGAGACCAGTTTTTGCAATTTCTTGTGTGACCACAAAAAAAAAGGCTGGTCCTAGTTCTGGAAGGGCTTACGGGATTGGGGCCAGGCTCTTTCGTGTGTTGATCGACAACCCGTTTGCGGTTTTGTCTCAAGGGTAAGCTTGGGCTGGTACTGGATCAGCATATTAAAACAACCTCAGCATAAGAAGAAAAGTACATTAATAAAAAGGCTAGTTTGGTAACACTTTACAGTGGAGTTTAATTCGCTAATATTATTAAATGCATTAGGTTTCAATACAATATGTCACCAAGTTTCTGTTCTTTGGCTAACATAGATGAGGTTTTATCAAAATTGCAAAAATGATTTGTGGTAGTTTTGAAAGCATCAATAAGAATGTGTTAAAGCTACAAACCAATCAGTAATGTGTTGCATTCGTGATGCATATTATTATTAGCGAAAAAAATCCTTTTACAAATACTTTTAAAAGATGTCTCGTATGCTCAGCAGAGCTGCATTTATCTGATTAAAAATATATTAAAAACATTAATATTGTGAAATATTATCATTTTAGTTCACTATTTTAATGTATTTTAAATGTCATTTATTTCTGAGCTATTTTCAGCAGCCATTACTCCAGTTTTCAGTGTCACATGATCCTTCAAAAATCATTCTAATATGCTGATTAAGAGCTCAAGAATCTTTCTTACTATTATCACAGTTGAAAACAGTTGTGCTGTTTAATATTTTATTGGAAACTGATAATTTCTTTAAATAGTAAGTTCAAAAGAACTGCATTAATTTGTAATTGATTTTCTGTAACAAAGTCTTCAGTGTCCATTTTGATCGATTAAAAGAAAAAAAATGGTAAAATGGTAATTGGATAGCCCTGAATAGTAAATCTTATAAAGTAAAAATGCTGTAAAAGTACAATTAATTTTTAGTTCACAATATTTAATGCATCATATTGAGCTTTGTTGTATTTACACTACCAGTCAAAAGATTTTTAATGTTTTTTTTTAAGGAAGTCTCTTATTCTCACCAAGCCTACATTTATTTGATCCGAAGTACAGCAAAAACAGTAGAATTTTAAAATATTTTTACTATTTTAAATAAGTCTTCCATTTGAATATATTTAAAAATGTAATTTATTCCTGTGATCAAAGCTAACTTTTCAGCATCATTACTCCAGTCTTCAGTGTCACATGATCCTTCAAAAATAATTCTAATATGCTCATTTGCTGTTCAAGAAACATTTTTTATTATTATCAATATTTAAAACATTTGAGTACATTTTTTCAGGATTCTTTGATGAGTAGAAAGATCCAAAGACCAGCATTTATCTGAAATAAAAAGCTTTTTTAATATTATACACTATACTATTCAAAAGCCTAGAGTCAGCATATTTTTTATTTTTTTTTTTTAGGGGAAAGAAATGATAGAAATGAATACTTTTATTTAGCAAGGATGCTTTAAATTGATCAAAAGGGATGATAAAGACATTTATAATGTTACAAAAGATTTCTATTTCAGATAAATGCTGTTCTTCTGAGCTTTCTATTCATCAAAGAAACCTTAAAATAATTCTACTCAGCTGTTTTCAACATAATAATAAATATTTTTTGAGCAGCAAAGCAGAATATTGGAATGATTTCTGAAGGATCATGTGACTGGAGTAACGATGCTGAAAATTTAGCTTTGAAATCACAGGAATAAATTACATTTTAAAATCCATTCAAATAGAAAACAGTCTTTTTAAATAGTAAAAATATTTTACATTTGACTTTGGATCACATAAATGCAGGCTTGGTGAGCAAAGAGACATCTTTAAAAAAAAAAAAAAAAACATTAAAAATCTTAGTAGTGTATGTCTCTCATAAAGGTTATATTTACCACCTGAGCTATATCTGAGCTTCTACTTTCACCTGTAAAATAGTAACACCCTCTGAAAAGCCACAGTTTGATCACAAAAATCCAGTTTACCTGATGCGTCATATCTTGTGCTTGCATGTACATGTTCAAAACCTTCTTAACTGTAAACAACGACTTGATGTGTAAGTGCCTGCTTCCTCGTATTTCTTTTTTAGAAATAGGTCAGTCACACGTGCCCTGGATGGAATCTAAAGCACTGTCCAGGGTGTGGAGAAGCGTGAGCCAGAAATTGATCATTTGTCATCATGAGTTACACCAAATAAATTCAACAACTCTGGGTCAAAGCTGCTACACCCTAATACATGTAAACTCTGACAGTATTGCTATATGTAATCGTTCACAGATGTAGCTCGAAATGCACTAAATTAAGTAAAATCAACATATTGAGTCACTGGTAGTGAGACTAGTGGTGCTCCGGAGGGTTTCTGATCCCAGAGAGGGCAGCAGGAAGTGGGGAACAATGCTTCAGTGTTAGCCCTCATTTCTGTAGCTGGGGAAAAGAAGCCACCACTGAACTTTATGCTTCACTCCACATCCATTGCTTTTTTGGGAAAGGATTAAATAAGAGAAACCAGGCGTGTAACTTAAATCCATGCCAGGGGCTCTCTGTCTCTGCATCTCGTTCAAACCTTCCTCTCGTTCTCTCTTTCGTCTGCTATTCCTCATCCATGTGTATGTTTTTTCTAGATCCCCCCCTGCGGTCTCAAAGAAAGGAAAGCAGCCTGAAAGTTGGTGGTGATCGAAATGATCTGTGAGGGCTGAAGCGCTGCAACTTCGGACGAGTTCCCAGAGGGCAACAGGTTTGTCTAAGCAGGTCTTCAAAGGAAATTCCAGCCAAATATTCAATTTGTGTGTTTGGCAGAGAACAAACTCCGAGGAGATTGTTCTCTTTCTCTTTCCTTCTGCAGAAGACCACACAGAAGTCAAAACCTCTCTCTCTCTGGCCTTGAGTCGACTAGTCTCTAAAAGCAATAAATCAAGTCCTGTTAAGAAGGGAACCCCCTTTCTGAGGCAAAGTTTGGTTTTTATTTAGAGTCAGACAATGCAAAGTATGCAAACACGTTCAGTAGGTGCTTTCCTCACAATGACGAGTTTCTCTAAAATTAGCGCATGACTACAAGTGAACCTTGATAAAAGAGTTAAACCTACTGATAGAGTGCATGCTCAGCATGCCATCATTCCTCCAGTACACACCTGTACATACAAACATTCGACTTTACAATGACCGGTGCCATTGTGTGTGGCAAAAGCCCTGGGTTTCCAAGGGTAACAATTCTTTTTTTCCTTATAATCACCTTTGTTATGGCTTCTCCCATTGGCTCATAAATCTCTGGTAAATGGCCAATGAAGACAGGCCTTATTAAGAGTCCATTGTGATGCGTTTTTTAAGCCCTCTGGGTGTTCTATGAATTCTCGGGCCATCACCGTCCCGTTCTGCTCTGTCTAACTGAATGCTACACTTCTAGAATACTAACTATGTGCCTGTCAGTGGACCCCGGCTTCTTTTCCCCATCCAAATGGGGCCCCAACAGTCATCTCGCCCTGCTAGAATATCTAAGTACTTCTGAGAAGCAGGATTTGTGTTTTTTTTCCCTCCACACGTAATTAATACAGAAATTAAACGTGACGTGGACAGATTGGAGTAATTATGAACTTATTTTAATTCAACTTACTCAACTGAATAGCAAGTTTTAGCCTACTTTTGGGGCTAATCATGTCAGAAACATATTTTTTACGTTAAAATTGATTATTGTCAAATAAAAATCCCCATATGTTTCGTTGGAACGTTCAGTACGCAGAGTTTTCATTGCTAAATGCGGGAGTAGCGTTGTTTATTACCTCCTGTTGGTGTAAACAAGGCTTTGTTTGTCTGATAATGGAGTAAAATGGAGGTGTTTACTCGTCTTGTAGGACAACACTGTGAGCATCCCATCTGGTCAGTGCACCAACAGGATATTTATGTTAGTGCTGAAGAATGTTCATTAGGCAACAGCTGTGTGTAAGAGAGAAAGCCAGTGCATATGTCTTTAGTTTCAGCACATTCTCACTCAGTATCTCACAATTCTTCTTTTCTATCTGTTTCAGCTTGTCAATGTGTTGAATTGATGACTGTCCCTTTGGAAAAAAGATCTTTAATCCTTCAGCAAACACCACGGTGCTGCTTAATCCTCGAAAATATTTCCTAAGGCTTTTTGTTCATGTATGACTGAAACTTCATCATAAGCACGGCGTCTGAAATCAGCCAGGAGATAATTTAAACCCCTCTCAGATTTATTAGAAAAGCCCACGTCTAAGATTTATACAGAGAAGTGAATCATTCCTCGGCCTAGTTTAATTTATTTAGGAACGACGGAAATAAAAACCTACTCTGAGCTCCCTGATCAATTTAATTGCAGGACGACAAATGTCTTAAATATCTCAAAGTCACTTTATATTGGGGAAATTTATCTAGGGCTTTGTCCTCTCGTCGGTTTTAGGGTTGAACCAGTCTGTGTAACACTGGAAACCCTCCATGCCTTCTTTGGGCCTGGCAAACACAACGTAACTTGAATCCGCAAAGAATTATCAGAGAAAAGCAGCCACAATTAGCTATAATTATATGTTCTACATAAAAACCACAATATTACAGTGAGAAGCAGAGGGAAAGACAGAATAAAATTGAATAAGGATAAAAACCAAACATGAAGGAGAGGGGAAAACAAGAGGGTGAGAGACTGAGACGTTGTGGATCTTGGCAGTGGAAAATGTCACAGGAGGTTTACCATGGGGAGCCTGCGAGGAGACACACATTTGCTTGCAGGGTATTGCTTTACAGTGAATTTCTGGTATTGTTGATGAGAGGCCTGTCTAGAAATACACAGGGAAAAGGAGATTGAGGCTGCAAGCCGCTTTCCCAAAAGCAGTGCCATGACCCAGCACCACCTTCCAGCTCAATCCGACACCTAATCTAAATGGATTTTATCAATTGCAGTTACTTATAAATAGGTCATCCGTAACTCTGTTTAAATTCAACAGTGACAACCTGCGTGGGAGCTTCTGCTGTTATCCTCCCTGATGTGTTTACAGTCTCACAGTGTGACCGTGAATTAACCTCACTTTCTTTTTTCTTTCAGAGGTAGAGCGTTTATTTGAAACAGTCAGTCTTATCTCACAAAGTCGTATCGTTTACCGGCTTCGCTTATCGAAGGGCAGTTTCATATGAAGTTTCGTTGTAACTTCATTTAAAGTTGTTTCATATTTAATCTTAATGGGTTCAGAGTTTACTATTATTCAATCGGCTTTACCGAATCGTACCTCAACCTTCCTTCTCAGGTTTTTTTCAACATGAATAGCTTTCAAAGATATGGGTTAGAGTATGATTAAATGATGTTTCATCAAAAGGTAGAGCATAATAGATATGCACAACTTATTGTTGAGTATATTTGTCATTTTCAAAATGATACTTATCCAATAATCTCAACATTGTCATTCTGATTTATAGAACATTTCATTTGTATTTCATAAGCACCTGTTAGGATCTATGTATTATGCTGAATTATGACATCCAGACTAGGCAGTAAAACATGCATATGAACTTTTAAGTGTTTCCAACACAATAATTGTTGCAAAACAGCATGACTTCCTTGTCTCAGTCTTCTGATTGAGTAATCAAGCTTTTGTTGTGTGCAGTTTTAGCAAATTAATTCATGCTGTTAATAATCGAAAACCATCCACGCTGTCTTTGTTTCAGAAATATTGTAGACATTTGTTGTATTGTACTTTTTAATAATAATAATAATAATAATAATAGTTATTTTTTATACAGGCAAACCAAAAATTATTCAGACACCTCCAACATTTCTCAGTTTATTTGCTATAGTTTAGAAAATGGTAATAAAATGTCAATAACTCACAGTTAAACTGTCCGAAAACAAATTCATCTTGATAATGTCTCATAATTTTGATAGAAAGGTACGTAACAAATCATGGTCAGGTCAAAGTGTCAAATCAAATTTTTGGTCCCAAATCAGTTTTACTGGTAGCCCACTGTATGACTGTATGAATTTATGGGTATAATATGTCACAGTTTACTTTATTTTGCTATCCTCGCTTACATAAATAAACTATAGTGTCCTGCACCCACTAGTAAAAAAAAATATCAAAAATGATATCTGGTGTCTGAATAATTTGTGTTTGACTGTATGTTTAACATATTAATAATTTATATTGTTTTATTCTATTTATGTTAAATATCTAATTAAATGTGATTTTATTCTTCTAACAATTTGACTGAATAATGATGTTGACATTTTGTCAAAGCCTTTAACTATCCTCTCAAAACAACAAATAATCAGGTTAAATGACAAGAATGAAACCATTTTTCCATCCCCAATCCTACTGCTTCGCTTTGTTTAGTTTTGTTAATGCATAATATCCTAACAACATTCATTTGTATCTTGGAATATAAATAGATACCTCATCCGCAACTTGGTAAAAGTTCTCCTCTGCTGCAAACCGTGTCTCAAAACTTAGTCTTAGCCTACCTTGACAGCATTTTGCGGTGTGACGGGCGAGTAAACATGCTGTCTAGGCAGTGCGTTGTGTTATGAACGAGCCGTCGCCCCAAACGCGCCTGTGATGCCCAAAAATACTGGCACGAAGCTCACTGAAATTACAAGTCACGGCCTGTGCGATAAGAAAACAGTAAGAGTAACTTAAACAACTTTAGCTTACCTGCGATAAAGACATGTTTAAGTAGACAAAGAGTCCGGTGGTCGAAGCGATCTGCAGCACGACCACCACAATCACCACCATCGCGATCCATAACTTTGACGGCGAGTCTCGACCGCGTCCGTTCGCCGGAACCATCATGTATGTGGTGGACTCGCTGCTGACCGACCTGAAGTAATCCTGGTTGTTCTGAGTTGCCATGGCATTCCTAAGACGTGAGTAGATACGCGGCTGGTGACAAACAAACACGAATCAGCAACGGGACGTTGAATAAACTCCTTTTTGTTGGCGCAGAGCGGCCGTGGGAGGGTAGAGTCTGTCCCACACTCGCATGCAGTCACTAATGCTGGAGGACTAGGCTAGTGCATGCATATGTGTGTGTGTGTGTAGACGCTGAGGGGTTGAGTCTCGAGAGTTTCTCAAGGTACAGCTCATGAGTTTATTAACCCTTTTCCTCATACAAGATATTCCACTGAGAACTGCCACAATATGAATAATGTCGAAATGCGTTTAATATATATATTTTTAAAATATAGTAATATGCTATATGTACATTTTATATTGATTATTTTTAAACTGTTTGAGCTGAATAATTTTGGCCACACTCTCCCAAACTTTGATATTACAGAAAAGCCCAGAGGTGCTAAAGAAAACCATTTAAACCAGCTGTTCTCATCCTTTTTGACTTCAAGTACCCCTATTTAAAGCCCCCAACAACTTTTCAAGTTGATTATGATTTAATGGAATATACTTGATTTATGATTTAATATATGACTTAATGGAATATACTAACGTTCCAACAAGGATTAAAAAAATATTTAAATAAATAAAAAAAAATATATATATATATTCATATCTTTAGAATTATTTTATAATAAAATATTTACAATCTTTGCATTACTGTAAAATGCATATTCATTATAAGATTGTATTAATTTACATAACATTTCCTGGTCTATAAATCACACATTTAAAATTAGGGCACTGTAGCCTATACTCATATCCATACTCATACTCATACTGTATGTCACGTTTTTATTTTTTTTGTTGACTCATCATCAACTCACCTCAAAGATCATCCAGGAAATTACTATAACAACCACTATTTTTATGTTATGCTATTTTACATTATGCATAATGTATTTTAAGTAGTTATTATTAATTTATTAATTATTCATGAATCTGAGCCCTGCTGCTTCAAAAAAAAAAAAAAAAACTTTGTTCTTTATTATTTGTTTTTGTTGTTGTTTTAATGCTTGTTTTGTCTTTTAAATTCATTTTAAAGGGTTAGTTCACCCAAAAATGAGAATTCTGGCATTAATTACTCACCTTCATGTCGATCCAAACCAGGGTTGCCAGGTTTTCATAACAAACCGGCCCAATTGCTACTCAAAACTAGGCCAAAAGTAGCCCAATTGTGTTTCGACGGGGATCTCATGGTAAAAAAACACGTTCTGGGGGTAAAATACATTTTTTGACTGGGTTTCACTGGTAAAATTAGCATTCCAAACGCTAAATATTACATTATTGGGGTCGCTTCAACCCGCAAACATGAAAAACAACCCGCTGCAGTAGCCCAATTCTGCGAGAAAACCTGCGTGAAAGTCTTTTTATAATTTAATGGAAGAGAACTAAGGAGAAGGATTTTTTAAAAATATTTCTTTACAATTACTTCATGATCAAATATTTACAAGCTTTGCATATGAAAATGCATACTCATTATAAGATTGTATTAATTCACTTAACATTTCCTGGTCTATAAATCACACATTTAAAATTAGGCCACTGTAGCCTATACTCATATCCATACTCATACTCATACTGTATGTCACGTTTTTATTTTTTTGTTGACTCATCATCAACTCACCTCAAAGTTTGTCCAGGAAATTACTATAATAACCATTGCAACACTATTTTTATCATGTCTGGCTTGACAGGATTTTTTTTAAAAAAATGCATAATGTATTTTAAGTAGTTATTATTAATTTATTAATTAATCATGAATCTGAGCCCTGCTGCTTCAGAAAAAAAAAAAAAAAAAACTTTATTCTTTATTATTTTTTGTTGTTGTTTTTTTAATGCTTGTTTTGTCTTTTAAATTCATTTTAAAGGGTTAGTTCACCCAAAAATGAGAATTCTGGCATTAATTACTCGCCCTCATGTCGATCCAAACCAGGGTTGCCAGGTTTTCACAACAAACCGGCCCAATTGCTACTCAAAACTAGGCCAAAAGTAGTCCAATTGTGTTTCGAGGGGGATCACATGGTAAAAAAAAAACACGTTCTGGGGGTAAAATACATGTTTTTTGACTGGGTTTCCCTGGTAAAATTAGCATTCCAATGGCTAAATGTTACATTATTGGGGTCTCTTCAACCCGCAGACATGAAAAACAACCCGCGGCAATAGTGTTAAAATAGCCCAATTCTGCGATAAAACCTGCGAGAAAGTCTTTTTATGATTTAATGGAAGAGAACTAAGGATAAGGATTTTCAAAAAATATTTCTTTACAATTACTTCATGATCAAATATTTACAAGCTTTGCATATGAAAATGCATACTTATTATAAGATTGTATTAATTTACTTAACATTTTCTAGTCTATAAATCACACATTTAAAATTAGGTCAGTTAGGTATGTAGCCTATACTCACACCCATATACTCAAACTGTATGTCACGTTTATTGTTGTTATTGGTGTGTGTGGTTTTTTTTTTTTTTTTTGACTCATCATCAACTCACCTCAAAGACTGTACAGGAAATTACTATGATAACCATTGTAACACTATTTTTATCATGACTGGCTTAACAGGATTTTTCAAAAATGCATTATTTATTTTAAGTTATTATTATTAATTAATTAATTATTCATGAATTCGACCCCTGCTGCTTCAAAAAAAATCTTTATTATTTGTTTTTGTTGTTTTTTTAATGCTTGTTTTGTCTTTTAAATTCTTTTTAAAGTGTTAGTTCACCCATTAATTACTCATTAATTACTCACCCTCATGTCGTTCCAAACAGGGTTGCCAGGTTTTTACAACAAAACCCGCCCAATTGCTACTCAAAACTAGGCCAATAGTAGCCCAATCGCATTTTAAGGGCGGTCCCCTGGTAAAAATTGCATTCCGGGGCATAAAATACACATTTTTTGATGGGGTTTCCATGGTAAAAGTAGCATTCCAGGGGCTAAATATTACATTATTGGGGTCGCTTCAACCCGCGGACGTGAAAAACAACCCGCGGCAACAGTGTTAAAGTCGCCCAAGGTCCAGAAAGGTACCAAAGCGCATACGTTGTTACCGTGCAGATCAAAGCACATGCATGCGCCGTGGTAATGTCCAAAATTGATGCAGAGAAGAAGAATTGTTGAATAAAGTTATTTTATTTTATTTTTTGCACACAAAAAGTATTCTCGTTTGGAACGACATGAGGGTGAGTATTTAATGACAGAATTTCATTTTGGGTGAACTATCCCTTTAAGTCCCCTTGGAAGTTTGGCGGGGCCCCCTGGTGGACCTGGCCCCGCTTCAAGTTTAAGGAGGTCTTGTCAGACCAGCTGAGAAGTGTCCAAATCCCCCATCTTAGGCTGGTTTAAGATGTTATTGTGAAGCAGGGTAAGTAAAACCTTTTATGTTTATATAGAACTTTTCATTTTTATTTGTATAGTCCTTAAAATGAACGTTACACATACCTGGGCTTAAAAACATGCAGAGGCATGTAGGTTATTAGATGTATTAACAAACCGAATTGCTGGTGGGGGATTTGTGTGACTCAGAAAGACAAGATAACAAAGGCAGGGGATCTGCTTTGATAACCTTTACTTACTTCACAGAGCCTTATTTGTGTAAATGTGAAATATATTAAGAAAAAGAAAAGAAAGATGACCTAGAATGATCTGTGTACATCTGACTAAAACAACTGGAGATGAAAGACTTTGAGTATGTCTAATAAATTACATTTATCACTTGCACTCTTCAGCCGTCTTGAACATTCCAGTCGTCTTGAGATAAACGTTCTATGGTAAAACTGAAAGAACACGAAACTTCACTTCTCAACACACTGTAAATATATCTGCTGCCTTTCTGTCTGTTTTAGCCATAAACAGCAGGAGAGGAGCATCGTGTGTGAGCCGGAGCGTATGTTTGTCTATGCTAGTGTCTAGTGGAGATGGAAGACAGATGTCTGATGTCAGATGTTCGGTTGGTCGAGGACCGTGGTCAGCCGGAGAAACCGACCAGACTAATGCTCGCACCTCAACTGCGGCTCATCCCTGCTCTCTGCTATGGAAGTGCATTGAAAGGGGTGAGCAGATAATAGATATGCAAGACATCTCAGTGATCTCTCATGTCTGCTACTGATTGTTTGTCAAATGATTTCCAGCAATGGCGCTGTCAGCAGGGAGAAATGTTGGTGCTGGTTGCATAAACTGCTTAGGGTAGTTTTAAAATTTCTCCTCTTAAAAACTAAGACTGCTCATTTTTGTAAAGTCAGTTACATGAAAAGGTGGTCGAATTTGAAAGTGGTATATGCAACTGGCCCCTGAGCTATAGCGATAAATAAAAATGACAGTACAACAAAACAATAGTTTTATATTGCAAGATTTCAGAAATGTTATTTTTAAGTTTGTAAGCAAGACGTTAGTTAATTATAAAGATAAAAAGAAATAAAAAATTAACAATTCTCAGAATTACAAGATAAAAACCTGCAATTCTGACTTTTCTCTCGCAAGTGTGTTTATATCTCACACTTCTTTCTTTTTTTTTCTGACTTTTTTCTCAGAATTGTGATATAAACTTGTAATTGTGAGAAAAAAGTCAGAATTGCGTGATATAAACTCACAATTGCCATAAATAAAGAATTGCAAGATAAAAACTCTGACTTCTTTTTCCCAATTGTGAGTTTATATCTTTGAATTCTGACTTTTTTTCCCAGAATTGTGAGATATAAACTCGCAATTCCGATGTATAAAGTCCAGTTTTGAGGGAAAAAAAGACTGATGTTCTCAGAATTGCAAGTTTATATCTCAGAATTGCGACTGACTTTAGAACTCGAAAATGCGAGTTTGTAACACAATTCTGAGAAAAAAAGTCAGAATTGTTTATATCTCGCAATTCTGACTTTTTTCTTCCGGTTGCGAGTTTATATCTCATAATTCTGACTATATGATGTTTATTTCTCAGAATTGCGATTCTGACTTTATAATTTGCAATTGCAAGTTTATGTAATGCAATTCTAAGAAAAGAAGTCAGATTTGTGAGTTTGTATCTCATAATTCTGACTTTATAACTTACATTTGCGAGTTTTTATCATGCAATTCTGACTTTTTCTTCCGATTGTGAGTTTGTATCTTATAATTCTAACTTTATAACTTACATTTGCGAGTTTATATCACGCAATTCTGACTTTTTTCTCGCAGTTGCAAGTTTGTATCTCGCAACTGTTTTTCTTGCAATTCAGACTTTTTCTCAGAATTATGAGATATAAACTTTAAAATTTATAAAGTGCAGTTTTAAGGGAAAAAGACTGCCATGTTCTTAGAATTGCAAATTTATATCTCAGAATTGCGATTCTGAGTTTATATCATGCAATTCTGAGAAAAAAAGTCAGATTTGTGAGTTTATATTATAAATTTTACTCTCTAACTCACAATTGCGAGTTTGTCACGCAATCTTGACTTAATTTCTCAGAATTGCAAGTTTATATGAGAAAAAAGTCAGAATTGCTAGTTTGTATCATGCAGTTCTGAGAAAAAAAAGTCTTGCGACGTAAACTTGCAATTGCAGGAAAAAAGAGATAAAAGTCGCAATTACCTTTTTAATTTTTTATTTAGTGGTGGAAGCGGGCTTCCATAAAAAAATAGATTCAACAGCCAGAAAACAAATACTTTTTTACCACATTTTTAGGAATAAAATGTGATTAATATACAAATGATATACTGTATGAACAAACCCCTCTGTAAAAACATTTATAATATACAGTGGGTACGGAAAGTATTCAGACCCCCTTGAATTTTTCACTCTTTGTTATATTGCAGCCATTTGCTAAAATCATTTAAGTTCATTTTTTTTCCTCATTAATGTACACACAGCACCCCATACTGACAGAAAAACACAGAATTGTTGACATTTTTGCAGATTTATTAAAAAAGAAAAACTGAAATATCACATGGTCCTAAGT
>JAHKKF010529617.1:8604-50878 GCA_019740295.1 Labeo calbasu | reverse complement strand
AATTGTGAGTTATATAGTCAGAATTGTGAGAAATAAACTTGCAAATCTGAGAAATGAAGTTAGAATTGCGAGATATAAATTCATAATTCTGACTTTTTTCTCAGAATTGCATGATATACAGTAAACTGACAATTGTGAAAAATAATGTCAGAATTGCGAGAAAAACTCGCAATACAGACTTTTTGCAATTGCGAGTTTATGTCTCGGAATTCTGCCTTTTTTCTTTAGTTTTTTTTTTACTTTATTTCTCAGAATTATGAGATATAAACTTGCAATTGTGAGTTATAAAGACAGAATTGCGAGAAATAAACTTGCAGTTCTGAGAAATGACGTCAGAATTGCGAGATATAAACTCACAATTATGACTTTTTTTCTCAGGATTGTGTAAAAGAAACATTCGCTAGTTATAAAGTCAGAATTGCGTGATACAAACTTGAAATTGCTAGTTATAAAGTCAAAATTGCGAGATATAAACACAATTTGGACATTTTTTCTCAGAATTGCGTGATATACAATAAACTTACAATTGTGTCAGAATTGTGAGATAAAAAAAAATTAAAAAGTTTATATTTCACAATTCTGACTTTTTTCTTGCATTTCTAACTTTTTTCTCAGAATTGTGAGATATAAATTTGCAGTTGCGAGTTACAAAGTCCAGTTTTACGGGGGAAAAAACTGATATGTTTTTAGAATTGTGAGTTTATGTCTCACAGTTCTGACTTTATAACTCACAATTGTGAGTTTATATCACAATTATGATGAAAAAAAGTCAGAATTGCTAGCTCGTATCATGCAGTTCTGAGAAAAAAAGTCAGAATTGCGAAAAATTAAAATTGCAATTGCAAGGAAAAAGTCATGATTTTAAGATAAAAAGTCATAATGACCTTTTTTTATTTTTTATTCAGTGACAGAAACAGGCTTCCATAACTGAAGCGACAAGGTTTTACTTACTCTTTCTTTCTTTCTTTCTTTCTTTCTTTCTTTCTTTTTTGTTTAAATCTCGTAGTGCTGAAACCCTGTTGTAATTGTTAGAATGGCCAAGGATCAGCAATCTCCACCTAAAACTGATTGAGCAGACCAAACTGTAAATTGTAGAGACTTGAAACTTGAAACTACAATGTCACCAAGACTCGCCCCAATCGGCCTGATGGTGGTGCTACAGCAATAAAAAGTATGAAATCATTTATAACTGTTAGTTGCAAACTCAAGTGCCTAATATTGTTTGAATGCATGGACAAAGCGCATGCCTCAGATTCAATCGTCACCCTGGTGTAATTTTCAGGTATTTTGGATTTTTTCGAAACACCTAATTTTGCAAAATAGTTCTAGGTTTTTCACCCAATCGGAACCCAAACTATTGTTGAAAGTTTCTCTGGAGAGTAAATAGCAATAATTATTTTTTAAAAAGTCGACCTTTTGATTCACCGTTGTTACAGGATGCCAAAATGCGTGTAAGGTGCGGAGCAACTTTTTCTAAAATGCCTATAACTCTTAAATGTAAAGAAATATTTTCGCCAACGAATGGATCTGTTGTTTCTAGTGAAACAGAAACAGCTTGTGATACAAAAAAATATCCAAAGAAAATATAAAGCATTGTAATGTTTGTCACCATCACCACTGTACCACTACAACACTTTTTGTAAGGGAAAATCGAATGTAAATTAGTGAAGGATTGAATCCAAATTAACAGACTTGTTTCTTTTAAAACAATTCTGTTCTTACTCATGGAGGTGCAAAAGAAGAAAATACTACAACTGTTTTAATCATTTGTTCGCTTGTGTGTCATTTGCTAATTCTAATAGTGAAATATGGTCATGGTTGTGTTTGTAGGCAGTGGTGTGACTGTGTACTCCCTCCATCCTGGTGTGGTGCAGTCTGAGCTGTTTAGGAACCTCAGCAAGCCTGTGCAGATAGCAGTCAAGGTCTTCAGCCCCTTCACCAAGACCACTATTCAGGGGGCCCAGACCACCATCTACTGCGCTGTGGAGCCCAAGCTGGACAACGAGAGTGGAGGATATTACAGGTACATGCAATATACAATATAGAACATGCAATATAAAAATGATTCCAGTCATATTAATGCTCATTAAGACAATGTCATTCATAATCCTGAGAATCTGCTATGTTTTTTAGCGACTGTGCTCCAGCACAGTGTTCAAGAGAAGCTTTAGATGATGAAATGGCTCAGAAACTCTGGGAACTCAGCTGTCAGATGCTTGGCATTACATGGGACTGATGGAGCAGTGACACTGTTTTAAGAGCGGAATAAAGCTTTTGGACTAACGTCATAGATAATGGAAACTTTAGTATTCATACGATGCATGACTGAATCAGCACTATGTTTTATATTGTATTTAATACCCTTGGCTACGCTGTTATAATTTCAACAGACCTAATGAACTGTTATGAATTTAAATGTATTTTGGTCTATTAAATCTTTTATCTTATGAATTTGTTTCTTTATGCCAATGAGCTGCTGTAATATCCACAGTTAATGAACTAAGCAGAGCTGCTAATCTAAAGCATGATTTCTCAGGATGTTTGCCTTCCTGTTATCATATACAAAGTACGGAGCCCCCAAGGAGACATGGTGATGGAAAACAAATATGAGATAATGGAAGGAAAAATAATATTTTAATGCGTTTATATTTAGTTCCCCCTAGAAAAGTTGCGTTTACTCGCAAAAACATTCAAATACAGTTCCCCCAAACCACTACGGAGCACCTAGAGGAACATTGTGATAGTGACTACAATCAGATGACGAAAAGTTATATTTCAATGTTTTGGTGTTGGTTTGCAAGACTCCTGCAAAATATATTATCAAAAACACTAAAAACTGGCTTATAATTTAGTGCTTTTGCAAGCGAACTCAACGTTTCTCGAAGGAACAAAAAAGCATTTTTCTTCCATCTCATTTTCTTCACCATCCCCTTAGGGCAAGGTTGCTAGGTTTTCACAACAAAATCTGCCCAATTGTTACTCAAAATTAGCCCAAAACTAGCCCACTTGTGCTTCGGTGGGGATCTCCTGGAAAAAATCACTTTTTGGGGGGTAAAATACGTGGACTTGGCAACACTGCCTTTGGGGCTCCATTCATCTCATATTATTTCCATCACAAAAGTTTAGCAAGTGAACACAAATTTCTAAAGAGAATGCAAATGTTTTGAGGGCTCAACACTAAATAGACACGATGGTACAAAACATAAGAAGAAAATGTACAATAATGTTTTTGTGCTGGCTCGCAAAAATGTTGCGTATCCCTGAGAAACTTTGGGTGCTCTCACAAAACTTTAACGTTTGGGTTCTCTCACGAAATATATTGGCAAAAGCACTGAAAACTGGCTTATATTCAATGCTTTTGAGAGCGAATGCGACGTTTCTCAAGGGAACGAAAAAGCATTTTTATTCCATTTCATTTCCTTCACCATCCTCTTGGCAGGGTTGCCAGGTTTTACAACAAAACCTGCCCAACTGTTACTCAAAACTAGCCCAATCATGCTTTGCCCAATTGCCCAATTGCTTTCTGGGGGGTAAAATACATGGTTTTTGGTGGGGTTCCCTTGGTAAAATTCACATTCCAGGGGAGAAATATCACATTACTGGGGTCGCTTAAACCTGCGGACAAGAAACCCACGGCAACAGTGTTAAAGTAGCCCAATTCCATGGGAAAACGATGGACTTGGCAACACTGCCTTTGGACTCCGTACACCTCATATTATTTTTATTACAAAAGTCTGGTAGTCAATGCAAATTTCTTGAGAGAACGCAAATGTTTTGAGGGTTCAATACTAAATGTACATGATAGTAGAAAACATTTCAATGTTTTCGCATTCTCTTGCGAAAAGTTTGCGTTCATTCAGGAAATATATCGGGAAAAGCACTGAAAACTGGCTTATATTTCAGTGTTTTTTGCGAGCGAATGCAACGTTTCTCGAGGGAACGAAAAAGCATTTTCCTTACATCTCATTTTCTTCACCAGCCTCTTAGGGCAGGGTTGCCAGGTTTTCACAACAAAACCCACCCAACTGTCACTTAAAACTAGCTCAAAACTACCCAATTGCGCTCCTGGATGTAAAATTCGCATTCCAGGGGATAAATATCATGTTATTGGAATCGCTTAAACTAGCAAACATTAAAAAAAAAACCCACGGCAACAGTGTTAAAGCAGCCCAATTTTGCTGGAAAACCTCGGACTTGGCAACACAGCTGTAGGGGCTCTGTACACCTCATATTATTTACATTACAAAAGTTTAGCAAGTGAATGCAAATTTCTAGATGTTTTAAGGGCTCAATACTAAATGGACATAATGGTCGAAAACACAAGAAGAAAATATATATTTTAATGTTTTTGTATTGGCTCATTTGTTTGCGTTTCCCTGAGAAACTTTGTGTTTACTCTGGAAATATATCAGGAACAGCACTGAAAACTGGCTTATATTTATTGCTTTTGTGAACAAACGTTTCTCGAAGGAACGAAAAAGGGTTTTCTTCCATCTCATTTCCTTCACCATCCCCTTAGGGCAGGGTTGCCAAATGTTACTCAAAACTAGCCCAAAAAGTAGCCCCATCATGGTTCGGTGGGGGGAGGGGATACGTCTTTTTTGGTGGGGTCCCCCTGGTAAAATATGCATTTCAGGAGATAAATATCACGTTATTGGGGTCGCTCAACCCACGGACATAAAAAACAACTAACAGCAACAGTGAATTAGCCCAGTTCCTTGGAAAAACCACGGACTTGGCAACACTGCCTTAGGGACCCCTTACACCTCATATTATTTCCATCACAAAAGTTTGGCGAGTGAACGCAAATTTCTCGAGAGAACGCAAATGTATTGAGGGATCAATATTAAATGTACATGTTGGTAGAAAACGCGACGTTTCTCGAGGGAACGGAAAAGCATTTTCCTTCCATTTTCTTCGCATTTCCATGCCAAAAGTTTGGTGAGAGAACGCAAATGTTTTGAGGGCTCAATACTACACATTATAATGTTTTTCCGTTGGCTCGGAAAACATTCACCCGAAAAACGGTTTACTCAGTGGTGTCTGGAGAAGTGGATATACGCATAATTTATCCCCCCGGAATAAAATATATACTTAAAACCTTTGCTTTCACCTAGAACGCAAAAACTATTACATATTTATTAGATTTGTCTCATTTTTTTCTCATCACGTCCCTTTAGGAGCTTTGTAAAGTTAAGCCTCGCTTAAGCTACAATAGAACATGAAATGCCTCGTTGCAATTTTTAAGGAAAACTGTAACCTGAAACTGTTTGAAAATACTTATTGCAGGAACCATGTTACAATCCTCACAGATGGACCGACAGATAGCGTAAACAACGTCTACGTTGCTTTATCTAGCTCTGAGGTAATGATGATGTGGACAAGTCGTTTTGTGCTCTAAACTCCAGTCGCTAGATGGCAGTGAGCACGTCAACTGCGCATGAGTTGTGAGCGAGCACGCATGCGTCACTCCTAGCGCTGCGTCAGTCTTTCCGCAGTTAAATCTACGTGGCTTTACACACAGCGGAGTCAGTTGTTAACGTTCGGCTGAACCAGTGCTTCGTCTTTTGATTAGTCAACACAGGTAAGCTTCTTTTCGTCTACTTTGCGTGTTTAACAGTATATATTGGTATAAAGTAAAGATTTCAGCTTTCAAATAAGGCTATACGTTTCAGTTTCTTGCGGACGTGTCTAACTGTTACTGTGATAGCTGCCTTTCAGCGTAAACAACACTGTCTCTTACTAATCAGATATGATCACCTTCTTAGTCCGAGATTATAAATACTTCATCTTTAGATGATTATGTCGGATTATAGATCAGTTTAAAAGAGATTATCAAATAATTTGCAAATGTTTTTAGAAAGTGTGAAGTTCGAAGCATTTTAGGCTAATAGTGCTAGTTAGCCAGTCTATAGATTATAGTTAACGGTCATTAAAGATTTGTAGTTGGTTAACTAAATTAGGGTTTTAACAACTGGAACCTCTTTAAAAATGTTTTGAAAAGTAGCTTTTCAGTAAGTGGGATCTTTGTGTGTGGGTTTCGGGTTGGAGGCCACCTGGGTGTTTATTAAATTCTTACGTAGTGAAACCTGTATAAAGCGTCTAACTGGTTTCTTTAAGATGTTGCGAGGTTTGTTGTGGTTCGTGTTATTTTCTCTGATACTGATGTTTATTGTTTGTAGATCACATTTGAAATGTTCTTATCAGGTTTTGTTTCTCTCCAGCCTCACATCAAGATGGATCAGGTTATGCAGTTTGTGGAGCCCAGCAGGCAGTTCGTCAAGGACTCCATAAGGCTCGTAAAAAGATGCACAAAGCCAGACAGAAAAGGTACGTCCAGACTTTAGTCTAATTCAAGATATTTTAGGAATACTGATGCTAAATCTGTAATCTCCACTTCATCTCCTGCTTTATTTGTGTTTGAGTATATTTAACATTACATGTACTCAAGTCTGTTTCCCATTTATGATAAAATAGCTTCATTTTATTTCTTTTTCTGCTCTTTAGAATTCCAGAAGATTGCAATGGCAACAGCAATTGGATTTGCCATCATGGGCTTCATTGGATTCTTTGTCAAACTCATCCACATTCCCATCAACAACATCATTGTGTAAGTAATCCACAAAAAACACAATTAGCACTGTAATTCAGTCTTTTATTGCATGTTGAAAAATCATTGATTACAGAAACATACAATCTAATACTGCAATGCACTTAAACTGATGTGCAGATTGCCTTTTGTTTCATTCAGTCTTTGATTTGATTTAATCTGTGATTAAAGCAGGATTGTATGTCTTTTATTAACAGTGGTGGTTGAATCAGCTGCGTTGATGCCAAACAGACCTTCGGCTGCCTGAAACCTTGGATGATGGATTGAATGACATTTGTAAAAAATCATGTTTTTTTTTGTGTGTTAACATTTATATTTGGCTGTGTTAATAAATCAAAAGTTACACTACTCATTGTCTTCATTAATAAAAGGCTGTTAGTGCTGAGGAAAAGGCACGTTTTAAAGGTTTGGTGCTTTAGTGATTTGTTCACAGTGGTTTGATTCCCATGCTCCATAAAAGGGGCTTGTCGGTGGTGACCGTCACAGGTTTTCTGCCTTCTTTCGTGTTGTCGTCCTCGTAAGTGTTGGATGTACTAACAAGCTTTCCAAAAGCCAATACTTGGTTGTCTATAAAAAGAGGACAAAAGGATAAAAAATAATTTTATATACACTACCAGTCAAAAGTATTTGAACAGTAAAATTTAAAAATGTTAAGACGTCTCCTCTGCTGACCAAGCCTGCATTTATTTGATCCGAAGTACAGCAAAAACAGTAACATTGTGAAATATTTTTACTATTTAAAAAAAATATATTCAATTAGAAAAGAGTTAATTATATATTTTAAAATGTAATTTATTTCTGTGATCAAAGCTATGTTTTCAGCATCATTATAATATACTAACACAATCTAGTATACTGATTTGCTGTTCAAGAAAGAAAAAATGATAATATTTAAAACAGCCAAATACTTTTTTTTTTTCAGGATTCTTTGTTGAAATACAGAGCTTTTGTAACATTACACACTATAACGTTTAAAAGCCTGAAGTCGGTATTTTGTTTTTGGGAAAGAAATTATATAAAATTATATAAATCAATACTTAAATTGATCAAAAGTGATGAAAAAGATATTTATAATGTTACAAAAGATTTCTAATTCAGATAAATGCTGTTCTTAACTTTTTATTCAAAGAAACCTGACAAAATTCTATTCAGCTGTTTTCAACAAAATTTTTTTTTGAGCAGGAAATCAGAATATTTTTGATTTCCGAAGGATCATGTAGTCATGATGATGGAGTAATGATGCTAAAAATTCAGCTTTGAAATTACAGAAATAAGTTTTAAAATATATTCAAATAGAAAACATTTATTTTAAATAGTAAAAATATTTCAAAATTGTACTCTTTTTGCTGAACTTTGGATCAAATAAATGCAAGCTTTGTGTAATCCACAACTCCATTTTATCAATTAATGTCTTGTGGCGTGAAAAGCTGCTTGTTTATAGAAAGGAGAAAAATACATACAGATCAAACACCATTTACAAGTGAAAAACAGTCCAAAATGGTTCTAAACAAATAAAAAGCTAAATAAATAAAGGTCTAAACTAAATGAGTGGATTTTGGAGTAAAAGAACAACAGGGGATGAACTTTTTCACTAGAGAAAGCTTTAGTATATATTATAATCAGGTATTGTGGCTAGAAACAAGTTTAAAGTTAAAACACCTTGATGTATTTATTTCTTATAAATGCTTCACAAGACATTAATTGATGGACTGGAGTAGTGTGGATTATTGTGAAATTTTTATCAGCTGTTCGGACTCATTCTGACGGCACCCATTCACTGCAATCCATTAGTGAGCAAGTGTTTTAATACGAAATCTGTTCCGATGAAGAAACAAACTCAAACTCATTTAGATCTCGGATGTCCTGAGGGTGTTAAACGTTTCACAAAATGTTCTTTTTAGGGTGAACTACTCCTTTAAGTTACTTAATGACTGAGAATTTTCATGTGCAAAGAAGGGTGGGAAGTGAAGGGGATAAGACAAAAATGCCACCAAAGTGTCCAAGTAACCATCGAAAAGCTGTGAATGCACCGAATTCGCCCGCTGTGGTTTTAATTAAATTGGCCGCCCGAGGCTTCTCACCAAACCCGCCAGGGGTGCTTGTGGAAATGTTCTAATGAGTGAAGCGGGACAGAACATGCCCTCGCGTAACCTGGTGGGAACGACAGTGTTTTCTCAGTCTCTGGCTCTCTCATTCAGTTTAACTGCTCACTGGAAACCCCGAGCAGCAGCGATGCTGTAATCTGGGTGCCAGACAGAGTTCAATGGCTCTCACTTCAATGGCCCCAGCCATCCAGCAACAAAAGCGTACATTTCTCTTGATCACTGAGCACGCTATTCCCTTCGGAGAGACTCAGGTGCCACTCAGAAAGAAGTTATACCTGTTGGCTGGAATGTTACCGAATTAAGAATTGCGGTGGTCCCTTATAACACCAGACACACTTGACCGCAGTCATTTATGTGAGGCTACTGAAGCGGAGAAGAGAGTTTATTATTTGAAGCACTAGACTGGTTAACACTGAGGTTTTGCACTCTCTTTTCCAGTAGGTTTTCATGAGAAACTATTCAAACTTCAAGATTAAAACTGCTGTTTTTCATATTTTTAGTGAGATACTTTTCAAGTTAGTCTCTAATGAGACTATACTGACCCCCAGTGGCAAAACTGCATTGTTGTTTACCACAACATATACAGTATTTACATCAATCAGCTGCAGATGATGTAAAAAGTACTGAAAAACTATACATAATACGGGTGTTGTGACACATACTAAGTGTTTACTAAATAAATAGATAGACACGCATGCGTCGTAATACTCTCATTAATGGCGGCGGACTGTCCCATATTAAAAAAAGATATTAAAAAAATATCTTAATTTGTGTTACGAGAATAAAGGTCCTACAGGTTTAAAACGACAAGAGGGTGAGTAAGTAATGACAGAATATTCATTTTTGGGTGAACTGTCCCTTTAAGTCAAGACTGACTGAAAAATGACGTCGTCAGTCACAAGTGTATTCAAACAAACTCTCCGTATCAAAATTCATACCCGAAGTCTTTTAATTGCCTATGCCGAGGAAGACTTAATTTCACTGAACAGTAAATACGCATAAAACACATTATTATATTTCCCCTAAAATATCATCCCGTCGAAGCTAGAGAAAACAAAGTAAATAAGGCAATAGCTGACGCTGGATGAGCTGTTTTACTCTGAGGCAACTGAACAGACTTCAAAGTCTCAAGAAATATCACCGGACTTCAAAGGAAGCACGACAAGAGGAAAAACAAGCGGAGACGACTGACTTTCGTCTGTCACTAACCATGAACTCCTCACAATGGGCTGCTTCAGTTAATCACGCTTGTCAGAGTGATAATTAAGTCAATTTCAAACAAACAATAGATGCTGAGATCTAAACACTGATAACCTTGACTAAACTTTGCAATTAACTTACCGCCCCCAGGTTGTCGCTCTTTAACAGACGCACAATGAGTGAGTAAAAAAAAGAAATACGTTTCATCAAACAGTAAGAGATAAAGCAGCGTCTGGTCACATCTTGTAGTTCACAATTTGACCAGTGGTGGCGACAAAGCACTGTGAGATGTGGTGCGCGTCGCCTCTGTGTTAATCATTTTCAGCAGTACATTCTAGCTTGTCTCTTTCAAAATGCTGACGATAAAAAGGAACTACATTTTAGTATTTTCCACCATATATAATATACTAATACTAATACTAATATATATATATATATATATATATATATTAGTTATCATTACTAATAATATATAATTATAAATATATTAATATAATATTTTTTATATTATTTACTATTTTTATAGCCTATCTTAAGTACAATGTTTTTCATTACAACAATTTAACTTCCAATTCCAATTACCTTAATTAAAATAAATAATCAAATAAACAAATATAAAAATTAATTATAACCACTTTTCAAATAACAAATAATCTACATATTATTCTGTATAATATTTATAGAATTTAACATGATTTCTATAAAAATATTTATAAAAAATAAAATAGGCTTTTTAAAATAAATATTATATAATATTGATTATTAATATATTTATTATACATTATTAGTAATGAGGACTATTTAAATATATATGTATATATATTTTATTAACAGAATATAATTAATCTAGTATTTATCAAAATATGAATAAAAAACTTAATATAATATTTATGCATAGAAATATGTATATATAAAGTGGTAGGTCTATAATATACTCTATATAATATAATATAATATAATATAATAATATAAAATCATCATTATCATCATCATTATTATTATTATGTTAAAAACAGCTGAGTATAATTTTTTCAGGTTTCTTTGATGAATAGAAAGTTTAGAAGAACAGCATTTATCTGAAATAGATATCTTTGTAACATAAATGTCTTTATCATCACTTTCGATCAATTTAAAGCATCCTTGCTAAATAAAAGTATTAATTTCTATAATTTCTTAAAAAAAAGGTATAGTCTATAATGTTATTTCAGATAAATACTGATCTTTGAATCTTTCTATTCATCAAAGAATCCTGAAAAAATGTACTCAACTGTTTTAAATACTGATGGTAGTAGTAGTAGTAATAATAATAATAATATTGATTAATAATAATAAGTTTTTTAAACAGCAAATCAGCATATTAGAATGATAAAAATCTTACTGTTCAAAAACATTTGACTGGTAGTATATATATGTATATATATATACATCTATATATATATATGTGTGTGTAAAGTGGTAGGTCTTATTATACTCTAAATAGTACATAGATATACTGTAATACATTCTTAGTCAGCCTATTGTGGTAGCCTACGCTACAAATATATCTGAAATTAACTGTGTGAAAAACAGCAAGAGGGATGTCGTCAGACCAGCATTCTTTATCAAAGAACTGGTTTAATGAGATCCCTGACCTCTCAATGTTTTCTTCATCAAAAGTATGCTGACGAGCCACAGTGTGTAGCCGATGACTCTGATAGTGGACGCTCAGATGAACAGTGTGCTGTGGAGGAATGTGTGGCAGCAGATGTGTGGACAGATGGGCCTTGAGGCAGTGCACACAGACACGAGCAGAAAGCACAGACACGAGCACTCCCAGCCGCCACTCAACACATTACAGCAGCTTCATGGAAACCTCTCCATGCAGACACATACAGGAAAACAAACACAGATATGCATGCAGTGGTGGAGAGGCTGATGTGTAAATTAATATTGATCTGCTTTCCTTGCAGTGTACCGTAAAGGATCCCTGTAGATTTAGAAGGATAGCTCACCTAAAAATGAAAATTCTGTCATTAATGTTTTTCCAAACCCATAAGACCTTCGTTCATCTTCAGAACACAAATTAAGATATTTTCGATGAAATTAACATGGTAGTTGTGTTGCTGTCTATGCAGGGTCAGAAAACTCGGATTTCAACAAAAATATCTTAATTTGTGTTCTGAAGATCTAAGAAGGTCTTGCAGGTTTGGAACAACATGATGGTGAGAAATGAATGACAGAAAATTAATTTTTGGGTGAACTAGCCCTTTAACATAAGATCTATCATGCACTTTGTTGAAATGTATTTATGTTTTTGAAAGAGGTCTCTTCTGCTCACCAGGACTGCATTTATTTGATTAAAAATACAGTAAAAACAGTAATAATTTGAAATATTATTACAATTTCAAATAACCATGTTCTATGTTAGTATATTTAAAAATGTAATTTATTTATGTGACGCAAAGCTGATTTTTCAGCATCATTACTCCAGTCTTTAGTGTCACATGTTCCTTCAGAAATCAGTCTAATATGCTGATTTGCTGTTTAAGAAACATTTCTTATTATTATCAATGTTGAAAACAGTTGTTCTGCATAATATTTTTGTGGTAACCATTGTATTTTTTTTTCCAGGATTCTTTAATGAATAGAAATTTGGCTGACCCCAAACTTTTGACTGGTAGTGTAAAACTCAGATTTAGCTCAGGTACCTCCTTCAATTCAAGTCTGTAACTATATATTTTCCTTTTTTTTTATCATCCACTAGGTAAAAACTTTAAGTTTGATCGGCTAGAAAAGTAATATCACACCTCAACAAGCCAGATAATTTGAAATATCATTCTTATCTGTCACACAAACTGTGCAGGTCAAATTAGGTGTCAAATCCTTAACCCTAAGAATGAACAATAGTAGTGATAATAACCTTTGCAAACACCACTAATAAGCCTTTAAAGGAACAGTTCACCCAAAAATTAAAATTTGCTGAAAATGTACTCAATCTCAGGCCATCCATGATGAAGATGAGTTTGTTTCTTCAACAGAATAGATTTGGAGAAATTCAGCATTACATCACTTGCTCACCAATGGATCATCTGCAGTGAATGGGTGCCGTCAGAAGGACAGTCCAAACAGCTGATAAAACACATGACTTCAGTCCATCAATTAACATCTAACGTAAAAAACAAATCCATCAAGATGTTTTTAACTTCAAACCAATGCTTCCAGCTATCTATAATATTGCTTCCTCCAGTGAAAAAGTCAAGTTGTCTGAATCAGGAGAAAAATACGCACAGCTAAGCGAAAACAGTCCAAAACACTTCTAAACCTATTTGTTGTTGGATTTTGATATGACAGGACAACAGGTGATGGATTTTAGCCAGACGCAATGGTCGAAGATAAAAACATCTTGATGGATTTGTTTCTTACAAACATGCAGCTTTTTTATTTCACAAGATGTTAACTAATGGACTGGAATCGTGTGGATGAATTGTGTTTTTATCATCTGTTTTAAAGAAGTTCACTTCCAAAACAAAAATTCACAGATGATTTACTCACCCCCTTGTCATCCAAGATGTTGATGTCTTTCTTTCTTCAGTCATGAAGAAATTATGTTTTTTGAGGAAAACATTTCAGGATTTCTCTCCATATAGTGAAGTTCTATTTTGCCCCTGAGTTTGAACTTCCAAAATACAGTTTAAAGCTTCGAATCCCAGCCAAGGAAAAAGGGTCTTATCTAGCGAAACAATTGGTTATTTTCTAAAAAAAAAAAAAAAATACAATTTATATACTTTTTAACCTCAAATGCTCATGTCTCTGTCTAGCTCTGCGTAAATTCTGTGTAATCTGGGTCAATACAGTTAGGGTATGTCGAAAAACTCCCATCTCATTTCCTCCACCAAATTCAAAATCGTCCTACATCGCTGTTTTACCTTTTTTTGTAAAGAGTGTTTGATCTTCTTTGAATGTTCACTTAACTTAACTAAACACTGGGTCGGTACTTCTGCAGCGATGTAGGACAATTTTGAAATTGGAGGAGAAAATGAGATGGGAGTTTTTAGACATACCCTAACTGTATTGAACTGGAATATACAGAGTTTACACAGAGTTAGACAAGACGAATTTGAGGTTAAAAAGTATATAAATTGTTCTTTTTTTTTTTTTAGAAAATAACCGATCGTTTTGCTAGACCCTGGGATCGTTTAGAGCCCTTTGAATCTGCATTTAAACTGCATTTTGGAAGTTCCATAAAAGTCCACCATGTGAAGAGAAATCCTAAAATGTGTTCCTCAAAAAACAATTTCTTTACGACTGAAGAAAAAAGACATCAACATCTTGGATGATAAGGGAGTGAGTAAATTACCTGTAAATTTTTGTTCTGGAAGTGAACTTCTTCTCTACATTTTGGGTGAATTATTCCTTTAAAAGTAAGTCTGCTATTTGTAACTTTGTCAAAACAGCCAACAGGGAGAACATATGTTTGCATCCAATTGGATCTTTACCATCCCGCGTTAATATTAGCATGATAGATATCAAGGTTTGGACAGTTAAGCATTCATAATAAATCTGGGTTTAACACAAAGCTGGTTCTCAGAGCATCCAGGAAACTTCATTAGCAATCTCCTCAGCCTGATTCCGATCGATATCTGACACTGCAGCTAGAGCAGAAATTAATGCGTCGCTGTTATTGATAACAATGAAGATGTTTGCATGCAGTAATTGCATTTCCAGCACCAATGTACTTCGCTTAAGTACCCAATATTTACAGAGCAAATTACACGGAGCCCCAGAGAGGAACGGAGTCGAAAACACGCTATAGCCATGGGGCTGAGTCACAGTCGATAATTTTGAAGCAAAAACGGTACTTTTATGCCCCAAAAACTCGTCTTGCTCTGTGCTTATCGTGTGAGGTGAGGTGTGCTGCTATACTAGCCATCTGGTGGGCATTGATAGCGCTTCTATTAAATGTTTATGGCTTCATTGGAGGGAGGTTACAAGGCTGAGGCGACGACACAATGCTAATTCGACCTTCAAATGAGAGAAGCTCTGCGTTCTGCCTTTCCCATAGGAATATGACAGTGCGGTCCCCTGCAGTTACATCATTTCCTCCAAAACAGAGGTGCTGAAGTTGCATCTCAACAACACCCGTCATGAAGAATCCCAATTTAAAATGATAAAAGCTAGAAACTGCAACGCAGACCGACCGCATGCAGCGAAATGAAAATGTTTCAGTCTGTCCTTTTGACGTAAACCGCTGTCTGAAGAGTGCTGGCTGAGCCAAGGTTATACATTCATGCCGTTTCAAAGTGAAAACGCCTCATTGAACATAGCAGACAAGACGGAATGAATTAGAGTCTAAGTCATCCATTAGTAAATAGAGATTCTACTTGATATTTGAATTTGATAAAAGGCTATCATACTGCATGCAGCTGTTTTTCCAAATAACACATACAACATTTCATGAGGAGGAAAATAAATATAACAAAAAGATAAAAAGAAACAAGTTTGTGTTTTGCATTTTATAGAGGATGCAAGACTTCTGGAGAAGATGAGACAAATTCTGCACACAAAAAATAGAACAGGCTTGGTTTTATAGTTTTTATAAACTGTCATGTACTTAATGGCAAACAAATAAACTAGACTAAAATATAAACAATAAACTAGATTTTCCAGATTCTCTTTAGAAAAGAGTTAAAGGGACAGTTTACCAAAAAAATACAATTTCTGTCATTAATTACTCACCCTTATGTCGCTCCTAACCCGTAAGACCTTTATTCATCTTCGGAACACAAATTAAGGTATTTTTGATGAAATCTGTGAGCTTTCTGACCTTGCATAGACAGAAACGCAATTAATCACATTCAAGGCCCAGAAAGGTCGTCACATGGAATATTTTAAGGATGTCCTTACCACCTTTCAGGCCCTTGAACATGTCAGTTGTGTTGCTGTCTATGCAGGGTCAAAAAGCTCTCGGATTTCATCAAAAATATCTTAATTTGTGTTACGAACATGAACGCAGGTCTTATTGCTTTGGAACAACATGAGGGTGAAGTAAGTTTATTAACAAGGGCATTACTGACACATTTCAGAGAAAAAAAAACATTTAAAACTAAACATCTCATGTAATCACGTTTCATCCATTAACTTGATCACTTGTGGCAGAAATTGTTTATTGTAATTGGCTTACTAAACTTATCAAGAATTATTTTCTCAGCTTTCCTAAGGGATCTGGTTTTGTAAATTCATTCAAATGAGGGGGGTGGCTGAACAATCTGCTATTTATAGTTACAATTTTTCCTATGTAAACTCTTTTGTGCCTCAGTAGCATTGTGATACAAAGTGTTATGACACTTCAATAAATCTTTCCAACACAGAGAAATCTACACACTTTGATGTCCCTTTTTGCTAATATTTTCCAACCTGATTTCATGATGAAAACGTACTTGTGGGAACATTTTCGCAACACACGAAATACGTACCACCACGTAGATTTTGTGACATATTCGATGTGAAATGTCCACTGAGTGGCGCTAAAAGTGTGTTCGTTTTTATTCCCCTGGAACAGATGAACGTACATATGTACGTTTTATGTAACGTTGGTTTTGTACGGGTCACCACAGTTCTGACTTGAAATGTCCGTTGTAACTCTAATGTTTTGTGATGTTTTAAAATTACGTACCGTCTGCACTACACCTAAACCTACCCGACAGTATGAACAAAAGCAAATGTGATGTAAAAACGCAATTGCAAGCATGCCGTTTTAGCTTGTTTTTCTGATCTCTCATCTTTCAGCTCTATCATCATGAGTCATGTTTTTCACAGGATTCGTACCCAACGATTCCACACATCCTAAGTCTAATTCTGTGCTGGCTGAGCTACTGAGCAAGCTTGTTATGTCCGGAAAGAAAAAACATATGGAGTTGTAATCATAACTGTGTTTAAAAATGATTACAAGTGCTCGCTGTTGTACCGCCTCTAGTGTTCATTTCTGTTGGAAACTGCAGTGATATGTACTTGCTGGTACGTATTTGTAATGAGATCAGGAAGATATCTTCAGTCAGTCTGTTTATCCCACTGCATCTTGTGATACAAGAGAATCCATAGATATCTACATTATGTAACCCTCTGAACTGACCGTTCACAAAAACCCACCACCCTTAGTTACTGTTTCTACGTTCAACAAAGCCATGGCACTCTCACGGCACACATCATGTTCTCACACAGTGAAAAATACATTGTGGAGCGAAGAGGAAACTGACAATGTGCCGACAGACAAGACAGAGCTGGTTACTTTGGGTAAGAAATAGTCACGCATAGCCAGACCTACAGACTGACGGCAGAAGGTCTGGGAACTTTGGCCGCTTTGAATGGCCAAGGCCCACCCAAGAGGCCATATGATTGACAGGTAAAGCAACCAATCACGTTTCGTTTTGTGACACGTCATATTTAGGGGCGTGAAAATGTCACCACAAATGAAAATGTTCCACGGTGTGTAAAACTCTCTGACATATTTTAAAGACTCTTTGCTTTACATTTTTCACATATATATTTGATCCTAATAGGTGCTCGTCGTCACAGTTGTAAACACGACAGCTCCCTTTTTTCGAGAGGGGGCTTGGCACCACAGCAACCTGTAGTGTTTCCAGCTAAGTTTGCTTTATGCATCAGACGTTTAGCCAACGTTCCGTCTGAGGCTGAGACTAGGTACGAAACAAAGATTTAGATTTCAAATTTTGTCAATTTTAATAATTATTGTTTTGATGCACTATAATGTGTCGTGATGGAACGCTGTAGCGGCACGTGAAACGATCATATCTTTCTCTTTACTAGTTATAGGACAAAATAAACATGAATGAACATCAGAAGGTATCTTGTTTCAGCCACGGAAAGACGCCAATACACATCATTTTTCAAGTTCTTGTCCACCAATGTTAATGTGCTCTCCTCTATGGTTCGTTTATCAGACAAAAATGGCAGATTTGGCGTTATGACTGATCAGATCGCCTATCAATCAAACTCCAAGCGAAGGGTCAGTTGGCTCCTCCCTGATAATTGTACTACATTGCATTGACTTTTTTCATACACTGCATGCACATTTGCTGATTTTTTAAAATATTATGAACAAGGTAAGATTCTTCACACCAAAATATAATTATCCTTATCAAACATAGCACAAATAAAAAAAAATCAGGCCTCAATTTGGAGAAAACCTCAGTTTTCTTCGACAATCCATACTGTCCTCTTCATGCAATCCAGATTTGTCCACTGTCAGGTTTGTTTTGGGGTGGGGGGTGGGAGTTCTGACGACAAGACAGAGCAAAACATGCTGTTTGCAAACCATTGTTTGTTTACGTTCATGGCACCTTCTGTCTAGTCCCGCCATGTCGATGACAGCATGCATGTCGTTAAAGACGGCAAACAATGAACGGCTGGGTAGCCACGTGTAGTCTGACATGTTCAAGACACAACAAATTTTTAAGAGTCACTGACGTAACCAACAACAACAAAAAAATGTGTATTTTGAACCACCCATTAGATCAACATCCATCCATCTGACCAAAGCAGGACAGGAAGAGATGTCCGCTGAGACATTTTAATAAGAGCGACAGTCATGAGACAGATGTGTTTTGGGTACACTACCTCTGTATTTCCAAGTGATGACGTCACATTGAAATTAAAAGATTATTATGATTATTAAGATGAAATCTTAAGCACTGCAAAGCAGCTCCTAGAGTTGAGTATTTACTCTGGAAAGCGCTGCCAATGTCATTCAAAGCTCTTTTATGAAAGCAAGACTCCCGTGATTGTTTTAAATGTCTTGAACCGGATAAAAGGAGCTCTGTTCCGTCTCTTTAAACTCACAAAACCGCTAACACCTCCAAAGCTTACGCACACAGAAGCATAAACCGGCCCGTATTTGTAATTTCAAAGGGTTTTCTTCAGCCCCAGGCTCAGATTTCTCTACTGACTTTTGACATCCATTGTTTTTTTGATCCCGTCTCACAGCATCTCAGATGCCGCGTTTTTTTTTTTTCTCTTTACACATTTCCCAACCCCTAAAAGCATCATTAAAATTCACAGCAACGAAGTTGTGTCTCACAGGGCTAAGGAGCACATTAGTGAAATGGGAAAAGACACTTTTGGGACTCCTACAAGCACGAGTCTCTCTGAAGTCATTCTTGCTGGGGATTCGCCCTGCTATCCGTTTGACAGCTTAATATTAAAAAGCTCTGCCCGCTTCCCAGCCGCTCTAACAATCAGAGTTATGGTGCGCTTTAAAACCTGCTGAGTCATGCTCACTTTACCTTAACAGTGAGCATAATGTGGGATTGCATTTAGCCCAGTTTGAATTACTGTCATCGCGCCACGAGCGCCAGAGAGAGAGACTCTGCTCTTTCCTGATCTGAACAAAACCTGTCAACCGATTTTTGATGGAATTGAAGCTCTTTCACCACTCACAGTCATTCTGATATGCAAATGAGAATGCAGAGCAGGACGCTTTGTCAGGCATTGTTCCATTAAGAGACCTGACATCTTTCAAGACCTCAAAAGAAGCTTTTTGTGCAGTGGGAAGACCATTTGTGGGGAAGTAATTGCATCTACGACACCTTCCCCCAAATTGATGTGCCACAAAATAATGACATGCAATTTCAGTTAGTTTATTTTGTCAGTTATAACTAGTATTTGTTCCGTTTTGACCTACGCCCATGCAAGCTAATGGCATTAACCAAAATCTTTGAGCTATTTGGCCTTACCAGCGACAGAGTATTGATTCACAGACACATGCGCTTAGTAATCTTTGATCGTTTTCCCATGTGACCCCGCAACCCGAGCGGGCAGCTCATTTGTTTTTGTTACCGTTCTGGGTGGAGAGGTTATGATTTCAGATAAAATTATTTAAAATGGTTTTCTCCCTGACTGAACAGGTACTTTTTCTCATTCCCTTCTTGATTAAGAAAAACGAACAAGATTTTAACATGAATAGTGTTATTATTGTTCATTAAAAAAAGAATGAAAACTAAAACAAAACGGAAATAAAAACTTAACTTAGGAAACTGCTGTGAATAAATGTTGCTGCAATCAGTTAAAAAAACGTAAAATTTGTTGAGATTACATAAATATCCAACTTAATGAAACTATAGTTAACTAAATATTTTTAAGTCAAGCACAAAAACTTTTTATTTTTACTTATTTTAAAGTTGAATGTGAAGTTGTGTAACTAATCGCAGTAATCATTTTTTAAGAGTAAATATAACTTTTTCATAACTCAAATTAATTTTTGAGGTAACACAGTAAGGTTCCATTAGTTAATGTTAGTTAATTTATTAACTAACATGAACAAGCAATGAACAATACATCTATTACAGCATTTATAAATCTTTGTTAATGTTATAGTTAATGAAAATATAGTTGTTCATTTTTAGTTCATGTTAGTTTACAGTGCATTAACTAATTAACTTTAATTAATTAATTAAAACTAAATTAAATTGCAATTTTAGTTTAAGCTTTAATATTTTTTTCATTTTTTTTATATGTCTATCATTTTTTTTTTTTTTTTTCAGTTTTAGTTTTATTTATTGTAGTACATTAAGTTAAAATTAACAAGAAATGCTGCAACCAGATTTTTTTTTACATTTTATTTCAGTTAATGTTTATTTTAAAGTAACAAAAATTTTAATGGTTTTATTTTTAGTTTCCATATTAGTTAACTATAAAAATCCTGATAAATAACAACAACAACAACTATAAAGTGAGAAATGAGAAAATTAAATGAAATTTAGCATTGACAGAGTGAAAACTACACTGAAATGGCATGAAAACAAAACAGAAATAAATTAAATATGCCAAACAAAACTAATATCCTAGAAATACATGTGCGTAAGTTTTAATGAATTAATTAATTAATCAAAACTATAATTAATAAAAAAAAAACATTTTATTTAGTTTTCTTCAGTTTTAGTTTTATCTATTTTAGTACATCAAGTTAAAATTAAAATGAGAAATGTTGCAACCAGATTTTCTTTTAATATCAGTTAATGTTTAGTTTGTTTGAAATAATTGTTTTAATTTTAGCTTCGTTTTAGTTTAACTACAATAACCATGATAAACAAAAAATTAAAAAATAAAATGAAACCTAGCACTGGTTTAGTGAAAACGACATTGTAATGGCATGAAAACAAAACAGAAATAAATTAATGATATTCAAAACAAAAATAATATCCCAGAAGTACATGTGCATAAGTTTTAATTAAGTAATCAATTAATTAAAACAATAATTAATTACATTTTAAATTTGTTTAAGCTTTAATAATTACTTCTTTTTTTTTTTTTTTAAATATATGTACATAGTTTTTTTTTTCAGTTTTAGTTTTATTTATATAGTACATCAAGTTAAAATTAAAATGAGAAATGTTGCAACTAGATGTTTTTTTTTATTTTATTCAAAGTTATAAAAATTTTAATGGTTTTAATTTTAGTTTAAATTTTAGTTAATATAATAACCCTGATAAATAACAGCAAAAAAAAAAGCTTAAAATGAGAAAATGAAATGAAACCTAGCACTGACAGAGTGAAAACGACATTGAAATGGCATGAAAACAAAATAGAAATAAATTAAAGAATATTCAAAACAAAATTAATATCTCAGAAATACATGTGCATAAGTTTTAATTAATTAATTAATTAATTAAAACAATAATGAATTACATTTTAAATTTAAGCTTTAATAATTTTGAGTTTTTTCCCATTTTTAATAGTTTTTTAAATATATGTACATAGTTTTAAAAAATTTTCAGTTGTAGTTTAATTTATATTAGTACATCAAGTTAAAATTAAAATAAGAAATTTTTTCAATTTTTATTTTATTTAAAGTAACCAAAATTTTAATGGTTTTAAATTTTAGTTAACTATAATAATCCTAATGAATAACAATTAAAAAAAAAAGCTTAAAATGAGAAAATGAAATGAAACCTAGCACTGACAGAGACATTGAAATGGCATGAAAACAAAACAGAAACTAATCAAAGAATATTCAAAACAAAAATAATATCACAGAAATGCATGTAAATAAGTATGCATTTTTGAATGCATTATGCAGATGCTTGTGATTTTCCAAAGAGTTTGCCATTGAGCTGTTTTTAATTAAAATTAAAAGCAAGGAGACTAATTACAAAAACAATCCCCTTTACCCAGTTTGACTTTGATCTGCACTCCATAAATTTTCATATATATTATGACAGTTAGATTAGCATCAACATGAGCAGCCCGGAGTGAAGTATACGCAGCAGTTTGATCATTTAGAAAATATTGTATTTTCATTTTCGTTTTTTAACAGATGACCTGGAAAGTCAACCAGCTGTAGGGTGATTACGGCAAACCTGCTTTACCTCCAAAATCCTATAAACCCATCAACATAATTTGATCCATGAAAACGTCTTTAATCGGCTTCTCAATTCCCAAAGTATGGGTTGTGTTTTGTGGAGCACAGACTATAACGAAAAGACTCAGACACAGAAAGAGGGTCACCGCCATCATGCCAGAAACAGAGATTACAGCCATCCTATTATTACCACGACACTAAAAGAAAACCTTCAAATGACCCTTTTAAAAACACTCCACATCCTGCACACGTTCGCTCTGTCTCAACGGGACCTGTTGGTCAGATCGCGCTATAAAGTATCAAAGGCCAACCTTTCCGTTATCTCCTCCCTCAGCTTTTCTCAGCAGACAAAACACTAAAATCAATGAAGTTGGGTTGTTTTGGCCTGTATTGACAAAATAGGACTATTTTTAGAGGACACATCAAAGAATGAAAGCCAGAGAGTGTAACACTGGGTTTTCTTGTCTATCACAAGAGCTATACAGTCTAAATTCTAGTGATGGCCTAATGAACTGGTCGTTTTGCATCTTCCAAATAAATTATGAGAGGTGTTTGCCATGTAGAAGTGAGTATAAGGGTTTTTTAATGAATTTTTGCAATCGCCTTTCCTAATAACGTGCTAGTTTAGCGGCTAAACGCGGGTAAAGTAAACAGGCTCGTCACTCCACAGAGAGAAGAGAGGGGCGGGGCAAGCAGAGCTCATTAACATTTAAAGCAGCCTCGACCAGAACAGGGTGATTTAATTTTGCTCACATTGAGTTAACAACAAATAACTGCGAAAACCGCTATTACACTCACTCTATGAATGAATCGCGTTTGTGCCGAACTCTTACAAAAACAAACACTCTCCTTCGATCCATGAACGTTTCTCTCAGTTAATATACGCAATCTCACAGTCTGAAGCATCTGTCATAGCAAATCAACACACGCTGTCGTGAATAATTAGGCGAAGCGTCTCATAGGATAAGAACACGCAGCCTCATGAATAATTATGAGACACTGACGCGTCATCGATGTACTATAATCCGTTGCCACATCACAAACTCTGATGTCAACACAATGTAGATTTTAAACCTGGAAGATGAAAATAGCGCCAAAAAGCTTAAAATTAACCAGTTTTCTCCAACAATTCAAATTAACGGATGCTAACATTGTCATCTATGATGTGCAACACAGATACCTCTGCTAAAATCTCAGAAAAAGTAGTCTGGGGTTTCATGAACCTTTAAGGGTATTTAATTAACTGCTTGTTTTCAAAAGTATAACTGGAAAGCAAACATGATTTTGCAGCCTCAAATGGCAGCAAACAAGGTTTGAGATACTAATCTGAAAATGTAAATATTAACATATTAGTATTTTATCATTTTAGGGCTACCTTTTCCAAAAAAATGTACTTTTGAAATACCAACACACTCTCAAACTGTTTTTTTTTTCCTGCTCACGGAGGGTTTTTTTTTAATGGTGGACCTTCATGCTTTTTGAACATTGTACGTTTTCATACAAGTCATATCATGAAATTGGGTACAATTTAAATACATAAATGATGCACATAACACTAAATAATATTTTCTTCCTCTTTCCCTTTAAAACTCCCAATTTTTCCAATAAACAGTGAGTGTCATTAGCTTTCAAATGGTCGAAATGTCAAGCTCTGCCTATCCTACAGGCTCTCAGTTACACAAACTCATGCTGAGGCGTTCTGAGAAGAACAGTGTGATGTCCTTTAAAGATTCACATGAACAGAAGGAAGACTGTCAGCATCTGTTAATTTTCTGCTTCCACTTTCACAATTCTCCCTCAACAAATACAAATACAATCTAAGAATGTGAAGGGGGAAGCTAGCAGTTAAGGCTAACAGTGTAATTAACATACATTTCAATACACTGAGACGTAACTAATTTAAAGCAGTGAAGCAGATTTAGTTTCCTCCGTGATGTAAGAAAGGGATCTTATTGTAATATTACCGCCCCTTAATCTGCACATTTCCAGTCACAGCACTGTCATTTTGTGTACCAACGGTGTACCCGTTCTAACGCTATGGCAAAAGTTCACGCAAAGCATGGTAACTGTTCTGTTGTTGGCTGTACAGACGAGCACAGAACACTATTTAGAGTCCCAGCCTCAGAGGAGGCAAAAGAGGAGTGAATTTATTGATTTATTTACTGTATATTACGCTGCTGCCACACAGATCTAATATAAACATGCAATTTTTTCCCCAGCTGTTTACCTTCACAGGCATAACTGACTGTTTTTTTAACTCATGTATGTTTTTAACATAAGCTTGTGTGTATTTAACAGTTTAAGCGCAGTAAGACATGAAAGAGAACTAGTTTAGTACTCACATGCCACGTGACGGACACTTTCTGTGCGTGTTCTTCGAACAGTTTAAAGTAATATGGCTTTAAAATGCATGATTTTAGTATGATAGACATGATAATCAAAACCAAACAGACGTTTTTTGTTTAGCAGAGTATCTGAGGTATGAGCTGTAAAGACACAGCCCTAATCTGGAAAAGGGGGCGGGGAGCAGTAGGTCATTTGCATTTAAAGAGACATGCATGAAAAACAGTGTGTTTCTGGTTATTTTTATTATTAATGGACATTTTCAAAATGATATAATTAATGATCTGTGGGATATTTTAAGCTGAAACTTCACAGACACATTCTGGAGACACCTGAGACTTACAGTTGGGGTCAAAAGTTTTCATACACCTTGCAAAATCTGCAAAATGTTAATTATTTTACCAAAATAAGAGGGATCATACAAAATGCATGTCAATTTTTATTTAGTACTGATTTGAATAAGACATTTCGCATAAAAGACGTTTACATACAGTCCACAAGAGAAAATAATAGTTGAATTTATAAAAATTAACCTTTTTAAAAGTTTACATATGGTTGATTCTTAATACTGTGTTGTTACTTGAATGATCCACAGCTGTATTTTTGTTTAGTGATAGTTGTTCATGAGTCCCCTGTTTGTCCTGAACAGTTAAACTGCCTGCTATTCTTCAGAAAAATCCTTCAGTTCCCACAATTCTTTGGTTTTTCAGCATATTTGTGCATTTGAACCCTTTCCAATAATGACTGTATGATTTTAAGATAATAATTTTGAGATCTTTTCACACTGAGGACAACTAAGGGACTCATATGCAACTATTACAGAAGGTTCAAACGCTCACTGATGCTCCAGAAGGAGCCTGGGGGTGAAAACTTTTGAATGTGTACATTTTTCTTATTATGCCTAAATATCATATTTTTTTACTTAGTACTGCCCTTCAGAAGTTAATGCATTTCCTTCTGAACCATCAGTGTGTTTGAACCTTCTGTAATAGTTACATATGAGTCCTTCAGTTGTCCTCAGTGTGAAAAGATGGATCTCAAAATCATACAGTCATTGTTGGAAAGGGTTCAAATACACAAAAATGCTGAAAAACCAATTTGTGGGACCTGAAGGATTTTTCTGAAGAACAGCAGGCAGTTTAATTTTTCAGAACAAAACTCATGAATAACTATCACTAAACAAAAAAGCACAGCTGTGGATCATTCAGGGAACAACACAGTATTAAGAATCAAGTGTATGTAAACTTTTGAACCAGGACATTTTTATAAATTCAACTATTATTTTCTCTTGTGGACTACATATAAATATCTTTTATGTGAAATATCTTATGCAGGTCAGTGCTAAATAAAAAATAACATGCATTTTTTTGGTAAAATAATTAACATTTTGCAGATCCTGCAAGCTGTATGTAAACTTTTGACCTCAACTGCATATTACATATATCCTTTAAAAATACGTCCACCAGTCTGTTATTGTGGGGAAATTTCCACGCCCCTAAACATGACCTCGCACAAAGCGACACGTGATTGGTTGCTTTACCTGTCAGTCATATGCAGCCCTTGGCCATTCAGACCCGCCAAGGTTCCCAGACCTTCTTCCGTCAGTCTGAAAGTCTGGCTACACAACACTACACAGTAAGTAAAAGAATAAAAGAAACGCCCACTAAGTGAAAAACGAGCCTTTCTTTGCACTTCAAAGATTCTGAACTTGGCACAAATAGAGCCAGTGCAATTCACAGAGCAATTTACTCATATGATCATTGGTGAAAGCAGGAGGAACTTGATATGACAATATTCTAGACTGAGAATGCTATATGATAAAGTAAACACAGTCAATATTTTCCTTGCATATACAGGTTTTCATGCATAAGCCTATAACCTCTGAACAGATGAGACACAATGAAGCAGGGATAAACAAAGGACAGCACTTTATATTATTGTGCATTCTTTAAAAATTCAGTATTCATCATGTTTTTGAAGTTAGTAGTGTCTGAGTTATCATCTGCTGTGACTCATCTGCGTAGAAACTTAATTTGTCTACAGTTATTTGCACAAATGCATCTGACTGGATAAGACATGATCAAAAACATGCACTTAAATGTGCTAAAATTGGCTGATTGAGTCTGATTACGCATCATTTATCAGTATGTTTGCCATATCTCACACTCTCACCATGGAAATACTGCAAATCTTTAGTGCCTCCTACAAAAACAGAGGTTTTACGTCTTGCTAAAATATCACCGTGGCAAGCCGTGAGAATGGCTGTTCCTGCGTCCATCTGTGCGGGGAATATAAATCTACTTTCGCAAATGGCCTTCGCTTCTATTTCCTGCCCAACACTCTCTCATTTCATACGTGCGACTCACACACATACAGAGACGGCTCCCATGTGTCTCAATTTCCCTCTTACATCTATACTAATGTTTTCAGCCATGCACCCCCTGTCTGCACTGGAATGGCTAATGTTTGCATGGTTTGCTTCTCTGCGGTCAGTCCGTGATGCCGGTCGATCTGTCGGAGCTGGAGTAGAGGTATCTGAGAGCCATTATTCCACACGAATGAGCTTCATGACTTCCAACCTACAATCTCCATGTTTTCTGCTTTAGAACAGGTGACGGATGAACTGCTGTACATAGCGACTCGAGAAGTGAGAGAATGGGTTTCCTGTCATGTACACAAATGCTGTATTTGTGTAAATGTATGTGTGTGAGGCAGGCCTCAACAATATATATATATATATATATATATATTTTTTTTTTTTTCACTGGCAGTCCCAGAATTTTACCTGCCCACTAGAAAACATTAGATTTTATTTTTAGCATGGGTGGTCAGGAAAATATATAAATTATTTTTTTCATTAAGCACATGGAGCAGAAGGCTCTTGTATTGGCTGAAGTGAGTATTAAACAACTGACTGTACATGGGTACTTGCAAACTTGCTTACTAACTAACAGTGCTGTAAAAATTAGCGTGTTAACAACAGCTGTTAATTTTTCCAGTTTAACGGCATTAAAAATATTAGCCAGTAGCTAGGGTTGGAACCCCACTCACAACTGCTGCTTCTGTCTATTTTTCTTGACAAGAATTGCACTTTTTTGGAATTGATGTGCAGGGCACTTTAGCGCCAGGCGCTCAAACAAGCGCGGGAAAGGTACAGGTGATGAGGAGCTTCAGTACAGCAACAGTGAACTGCGATCAGATGAGATGTCAGCAGAAACTAATTTTCCTGTCCTGTCAGCCATTATATTGTGCTTGTAGCACGTGCTCTTCAATTGTACACACAAATACAGAGGCGCGCACTATAGCCTATATCGTTTCATATAAATGCATGAATGAAACTGGAGCAGCAGTAGCTCTTAAAGTAACAGCAGTCAAATAAGCTAATAACCCAGCTGCTGTGATGTCTATTAATCAAAGAACAAAAGAAAGAAAAAAGAGGAAATCAATAACTTTTGTAGCTTTAAGGATTCATCTATATTTAATTTAGAATTTAGTGTTTGATAACTTTATTCAATTCCTGTATATTTCCTACTTGCTGAAGGGCTCAGGTAAATAATGGGTTTATGTGTAGATTGTTTTAAGTTCAAATAAATTAGAAGTTGATAACTCTCAATTATACCGTAATGTTGAATGGCTATAGTCAATGGTTAAATATGAGGAAAAAAAGAACAAATTCATAGACACATCAGTAATATATGTATCAGTGATACGTTCATTCATAAAAAAGATGCCATATTAAAAATATACTGTCTTTATGTTGTTTCATTAATTTGATATTTGATTATGAAATAATCACAATATAAAGGTTTATTTAAAAACCTTAATGTTAGGTGGGATTAATCACAATTCATTTCAGAAAAATGTGATTAATTCGTTTTTTTTTTTCTTTGAAATTGACTGTCAGCACTACTAACTAAATAAAATTATTTCAATAATAATCAATATTAATTTATTCATTTAAAACATAAAACATAAAAATAGATTATTTTATTATTAGTTTATTATTTTTCTGTTACAAGCTGGGAATACAAACCAGCTGATTGCTCATTATGGTTTATTACATTTAAATAAATACATAAATAATTGATTGATTAATTGAAGTAGAAAATATTATGCAAAACAACTTATTATTTGTAATATTTATATTATATTAATATTTATATTATTATTTATATTTCTAAAAATATTTATATTTACAAAAACAAACTGATTTTTATACATATTATTATTTGTTTATTATTTTATACATACTAAATAAATAAATAATCAATAAAGTAATAATCAATTTATATTTATTTATTTAAAATAATAGATTATTTTATTATTAATTCATTATTTTGGTGTTACAAGCTGGGAATACAAACCAGCCGATTGTTCATTATGGTTCATTACATTTAAATAAATAAATAAATAAACAAATAAATAAATTATTGATTGACTAATTGAGTAGAAAATATTATCATGCAAATTAACAGATTATTATTATCATTATTATTATTATTTGTTTTATACTGCTAAAAGCTGTCTGAAGGGAATATAGTCCAGCTGACTATATATATTCTTATTAAACAGCAACTTAATAAATATTAATATATATGAATTTTAATCTTAAAATATTTCTATTTACAATAACTGAATGAAAATATTTGTATTTAAAATAACTTATAATTTATTATTATTACTAGTTTATTATTTTATACAGTCAAGAAATAACAGTCCATTACAATGCAGAAAACAATCAGTTATGCAAGGAAAAATTAACAACTTCGGAAAATAATGCGACCATAACACGAAGCAGAAGTTTTTGTCCTTAAAACTTGTCTTTGTGAGTAGGATTAATTTCTTCTTGAGCTGTTGACAGCAGACTAATGCAGTAAATAATTAAGTTATTAGACAGACAGAAAGAGAGAGAGAGAGAAAGAGCAGCAGTGTTTCTACTAATAGCGAAACTGCAAGTTCATCATCTTTAAAAACAGCATCATTATTAGTAAGAAATGACAAGTAGCTTATAAATTCCTAAACTACTTTTTTAAATATATTTTTGGGCCTTTTTTTAAGCTTTATTAGACAGGACAGTTTGAGAGCAGACAGGAAAGCGTTGGGTGAAGAGACAGGAGCGGGACCGGCAAAGGACCTCGAGACGGGAATCGAACTCGGGACGCCGTGAACGCTATCGGCGCAGACAAATTCCTAAACTATTTTACTGATAAAATTGTCAGAGCGGCGTGTGTCTGAGTGTATTCTTGCGTTTGTAAGCAAAGCGGTGGAAACAGAATATGCTTTCTGTATTGTTAACTATATTTATTTGCTTGGTCAGTGTCGTTGTGGGTTTTGGCTCTTTGGTTGGCGTAAGCTGAAAGGACCTTTGAAATGACTGAAATCATTTGGCGAAGTGATATGAATATGTAATGCGGTCAAGACCTGCCTGGAACTACTTTAGCCATGCGTTTCCCTGAAAATAATTGCACACATTAGAACGTTCGTCAACCAATCAGATTCAAGCACTCAACAGGCCATGCTTTCTGTTGAAGACCCACTTGACTTCCCTTCTTTGTTCTCGCCTTTGAGACACTGGGAGGCCGAGGGAAAAGCATAAAAAAAAACAAGAGAGAGAGAGTAGGTGATGAGAGGGAGAGCGAGTAAAAGAGAGATAGCGAATAAAAGCAAAAAGGAGACAGGCTGTCCTTTCATCTGCCTGCGATGAAAAAAAACACACACTAAATAGATTCTGTCCTTCAGAGGTCTTTATGGTAATAACTGAAATCTGACAGCAAAGCTATAAATGCCCTGCTTTAACCACAGTAATCACAATAAATATTCACATTGACCGATCTTCTGTAAAAACACCTCACAGACAACTATTCTACGTCACCCCGCTGAGACGTTTATGGTAATTTATCTTACGGGATCGTAACACGGTTTCTGTCCGGAAGACAGTCCAGATCTATCATACGCTAAACACAGTGTGTTATAAAAACGGTGACCCACCTTCAAGGCCTTCATAACTAACAGAGACAATCACTACTGTTGTTGTGAACAACAATTTTGAAAGTTATATAATGTCTCTTTATTTCCTGTTGGGAAAGTAATGACATTATCCACACAACAGCTCTCAAATCGTTCACTTGAAGGACTGGATAAAGGAAAACTAATATTATTTTCACCTCAAAAAATGAGTGGTGTTAGCTTTCAAATGGTCGAAATGTTAAGCTCGGCCCATCCTATAAAAGCTCTCAGATACACAAACTCACGCTGAGAAAAAAACAGTGTGACGTCCTTTAAAGATTCACATGCACAGAAGGAAGTCTGTCAGCATCTGTTAATTTTCTGCTTCCACTTAAATCCCCCCTTAACAAATACAAATACAACCTAACAATGTCAAGGGGAAAGTCAGCAGTATAGGCTAACATTGTGGTTAGCATACATTTCAATACAGTGAGATGTAATTAAAGTAGCAACGTAACAATTTTACTACATTTTTAGTAGCGTTTTCAAAACAGTAGAGCTTTTTGACAAGTCTGATTCATTCTAGTGAATCGGTTCATTCGGACAGTTCATGTAAGTGAATAGAATCAAAACAAACGCTGATCGATTTAAGCTTCAGGCCTTAAAAAGCTGAATATTTAGTTACATGCTATTTTGTCACTATAATTTAGTTATATAAACTAGAGTGTATTTTAGTTTTTTTAGTTGTTTCAGTAAACATTTATGAGATCTGTTAGTATTCTCTCTATCCTATGTTATCATAAGACCTTTCATTTCATTTTAAAGTATATAAATTATATAATTTAAAGACGAAATAATTACTTTTTAATATACATATATATTTATATTTGATGTCTTACATATTTAAATGTTATTTAAATATATATAATACATAATAAAATTATATTAAAAACCGTTTTGGGTCAATAAAATTTTAGTGTTTTTTAAGAGGTGTGGTTGTTACTTTAATTTTTGATTTAAAGATAAAAAATAATTATTTTTATATGTTTGATATGTTACATTGTTAAATTTGATGTCTTGTATATTTAACTTTTTTTCATATTATGTATATATATATATATATATATAAAATATATAAAAAGGTATATTAAAGAATAAAATTAAAGGATTGTTACTTTAATTTTTAATTTAAAGGTAGATTATAATTATACATTCAAATTATTTAACAATTTTAATTTTTTAAAAAATGTAATATTTTAATACATATAATATATAATAAAAGTATATTAATTATAATTATTTTCAAAATAATTACTTATTGATATATATAAATTTCTTATATATTTAAATTTCTTATATATTTAAATTTGACGTCTTATATATTTAAATAATTAATAATAAGTATTTTAATATATGTAATATATAATATAAATATATAAAAGACAGTTTGGGGTCAGTAAGAGTTCATTTTTTTGTTGTTGTTGTTTAAAGGGTTGCAGCTGTTATTTTAATTTTTAATTTAAAGATAGATTATAATTATTTTCAAAATAATTACTTTTTGATATATGTATCTTACGTATTTAAATTTGATATGTTATACATTTAAATTGTTTAAATATTATTTTAATACATATATGATAAAAGCATATTAATTATAATTATTTTCAAAATAACTACTTTTTGATATACGAATCTCATATATTTAAATTTGACGTCTTATATATTTAGATTATTTAAATACTAGTTTAGTATATATAACCTAAAAAATATATTAAAGTTTTGGGTCAATAAGATTTTAATGTTTTTTGTTTTGTTTTTTTGCATGTATTTTTAATTTAAAGACAGAGTATTATTATTTTCAAAATAATTACTTTTTGATATACGTACGTTATATATCTAAATGTGAAGTCTTAAGTCTATAATTACTTTTTTATATATGTATCTTATATATTTACATTTTGATGTCTTTATTTAAATATTATTTAAATGTATATAATTTATATTAAAATAATAAAAATAACATGTTAATATTTTTTTGGGTTTAAAGGATTCCAGTTGTTACTTTAATTTATGTCTTTGCAAGCTACAGTTTCAAAGCAGCTTCACAAGCATTTTTTTAGTATGACAAGCAGTTAAAAAGCATACTAAACAAATCAGCGACAAAATGTCAAGCAAACTCATTTTCTGCCATGTGACTTTAAAAACTCAAAACGCAGTCACTTAATTTTAATGATCTGGAGGTGCGTCAGCTCTTTTCAAAGGCTCATCAAAATGAATTTGAACATTACATGCAGCATTACATGACTGAGCTGGTATAAATTTTTATAGGTCTCTTCAGGTGCTAGCGAGACTCCCTTTAAGTGCTCTACAAAGTTCTTGTCAAAAATCAAAATGCCGTCGTGATTACCCTCTCGAAATGCAGCTCCTTGCCTGGCCTGATGACTAACTTTAATATTTGGCCTTGATATCTAGCCCTACAGCAATATCAAGGGAGCAGAATAGTAATGGGCCGTAAAGTCATCCCATTCTGCTGCTATTACCAAGAATGAGAGTCTGAGGTTCTAAATCACTCACGGCCATGGCGGTCCTCCATTAAACAGCCTTTAATGAATTACCCATAACCTCTGGGAAGACACTGCCCTCAATGACGCCTCTCAAACAAAGCGTGCTTTTCAACAGAGACAAAAATCGTATCTAGTAAAGCAGCAGGAGCCTTGACCATTTGAGCTGAAGGGTCTCTACAGCATCGCTCTGCGCTGGATGTTTCGTAATCTGGGGTTAGCAGGGCTTCTGTTGCAAGTGCCATCATCTACAGAGGTGCTGCTGAAGAGGAGGGAAGCAATATCCTGGTTTGTGCTACAAAAGCTGAATCAAAACGTATGAATGAGCGCCGCTATGAGGTTCTAACCCCAATGTCCACTGGAGAACAACTCTAGAGCTAAAAGCTCTGAATGGATGACTCAGCTGCGACCGAAATGCTTCCGTTGAGTAAGGAGAAACACTTCTGTTCTCTTATGAAACATTACTTTTTAAAGTAATGCATAACAATATTGCGTTACTCCATAAAAAAGTAACTAATTACATTACTTGCGTTACTTTTTATGGAAAACAGTATATTATGCTACTTTTTCATTTTCATTTCATTTCATTTTTAACATTATATTTTTGGCAACTGTAAAGGCCCTTTCACACAAAAAATGAAATGAGATTCTGCCTAAAGGAAGTGTCTCTGAACACTATTCCAAATTTCTCTCAGGAGAGCTGTCAGTGATTAAATGGGGAAAAAAAGTAACTTCAGTTACTTATTTGAAAAAGTAACTTTGATATTTTTCTTGTAAATTTGAAAGTAATGCGTTACTTTGCCAGTTACTAGAAAAAAGTAATCTAATTATGTAAGTTACATTATTTGTATGTGAAAAGTAACTCAGATATTTTCCTGTAAATTTGAAAGTAATGTGTTACTTAAAAAAAGTAATCTAATTACGTAAATCACATTATTTCTTGTAAACTTAAAAAATAACATTACTTTACCAGTTACTTAAAAAAGTAATCTGATTATGTAACTCGCATTTTGTATTTAAAAAAGTACGTTAGATATTTTCTTGTAAATTTAAAAGTAATGCGCATTACTTTACTAGTTACCTGAAAAAATAATCTGATTGTGTAACTTGCATTATTTGTATTTGAAAAAAGTAACTTAAATTTAAGAATTACTTTACTAGTTACTTAAAAAAAAAAGTAATCTGTAAGTGTCTCTGAACACTATTCCAAATGTCTCTCAGGAGAGCTGTCAGTGAATAAATGGGAAAAAAAGTAACTCCAGTTACTTATTTGAAAAAGTAACTTCGATATTTTTCTTGTAAATTTGAAAGTAAAGCGTTACTTTGCTAGTTATTTAGAAAAGTAATCTAATTACGTAACTCACATTATCTGTATTTGAAAAATCAACTCAGCTATTTTCTTGTAAACTAAAAAATAATGTTACTTTACCAGTTACTTAAAAAAGTAATCTGATTATGTAACTCACATTTTGTATTTGGAAAAAGTAACTCAGATATTTCTTGTAAATTTAAAAGTAATGCGTTTCCTTCGTAGCTACTTGAAAAAGTAATCTGATTACCTAACTCGCATTATTTGTATTTGAAAAAGTAAATCAGATATTGTCTTGTAAATTTAAAAGTAATGCATTACTTTACCGATTACTTGAAAAAAGTAATCTGATTGTGTAACTCACATTACTTCTATTTAAAAAAGTAACTTAGACATTTTCTTGTACATTTGAAAGTAATGCATTACTTTGCTAGTTACTAGAAAAAAGCAATCTGATTACGTAAGTTGCATTAATTGTATTTGAAAAGTAACTCAGATATTTTCCTGTAAATTTGAATGTAATGTTACTTTGTTAGTTACTTGAAAAAAGTAATCTAATTACGTAATTCACAATATTTGTATTTGAAAGATTAACTCAGCTATTTTCTTGTAAATTTAAAAGTAATGCGTTACCTTGGTAGTTACTTGAAAAAGTAATCTGATTACATAACTCGCATTATTTGTATTTGAAAAAGTAACTCAGATATTTTCTTGTAAATTTAAAAGTAATGCATTCCTTTACTAGTTACTTAAAAAATTAATCTGATTACGTAACACATTTTGTATTTGGAAAAGTAACTCAGGCATTTTCTTGTAAATTTAAAAGTAATGCGTTACTTTACAAGTTACCTGAAAAAAGTAATATTATTATGTAACTTGGATTATTTGTATTTGAAAAAGAGTAAATTTAAAAGTAATGCGTTACCTTGGTAGTTACTTGAAAAAGTAATCTGATTACATAACTCACATTATTTGTATTTGAAAAAGTAACTTAGATATTTTCTTGTAAATTTAATAGTAATGCGTTACTTTACTAGTTACATAAAAAGTAATCTGATTGTGTAACTTGCATTATTCGTATTTGAAAAGGTAACCCAAATATTTTCTTGTAAATTTAAAAGTAATGTGTTACCGTACTAGTTACTTGCAAAAGTAATCTGATTGTGTAACTCGCATTATTTGTAACACATTACCCCCAACACTGGTCATGTGTGTAATATTTGTAGACAACTCTATAATAATTTTATATGTAGGGTGTTGTACTCCCAGAAACACAAGAGTTAGCATTAGCAGTAAAGGCTAACATTAGCCTGATTAGCATACAGTAGCAGTACAGTGTTGAGGACTAATAAAAACATCTGCAGTTTTTCCAACAAACTAATTTTTTCTATAAACTGACCAAAAGCTATATTACAACACTACTAGTGAACGTTAATCACTAAACACAATAACACAGAACAGACTTCATTAAAAACACTAAATAGAACTAAAACAGTTATGAATTCTAATTAGCAATTATTTACACTTCTCCAAAAGTTACCATGCTTTGAGCTAATACACGAATTAAATTCAAATCACAAGAAATTGTGTATTTTTCTAGCCATAAAGCACATAGAAGATGCAACAATATGAAATCACAGTCCTTAGCCTCAATAGACAGCAAACTTAAACTTTTAAAATGCTAAGTTTACAAAGCCTGTACAGAAAATCCACTAAATTGATAATCTGACGCAGTTCTTTTGCAAAAACAAAAACACACTCAAGGCAAAATAACAAAAACAAACTGAGATAGGTATTACTATAAATTATTATTTTTCTGAATCATAAATGCATTAAATATTACAGAAGAAAATATGGCTAAAGGCTAAATTAATTAATTCGTCTTTCTCATGGACAGAGCATCAAGGTCAACAGCCTTTTAATTCTACATTCAGCACCAAATGTAACACTGTAAGCTCTCGGTTTTCAGTGTGAGTAGGAGCAGGTCAACACTTTCAGAGAAAACAGCAGTCATGCCCTGAACATTTCATGGCTTGTTATCTCAAATAACTGTAATACATGAACACAAGCCATGCGTTGTGGTGCTTCTCCTTGGCAGCTCATCATGGTTACCTCACCCTGGCATTTTTTCCGTTATGCATTCATTAATATATTCCCAAAGGTTTTATAAACACATACTCTGGAACTCTTCTCCATGTACACACACATCTGCCGTGCCCTAATGTGTGTGTCTACGAGTTCTGTTTATGAGGGTTATAAGTGTCATCTAGCGGCTGGTGGTAAGTTGCTTAAGGTTAAGTGTCTTGGCAGGTCTTTTTCCCAGGAGGAAGCACTGGATAGAGTAACTCCAGTCAAAACATGTGGAATTCTCTGACGCCGAACTTAACTGTATGTCAGCCTCAGGCTATTGTGAGAAGATAAACTCACACTTCTGCACTTGTTATCTGGAAACATTTGCTAATGTGTAAGTAAATACCTCTGAGGTTATGAATAATCCATGAAACATGTGCTGGTTTGCATCATCATCGTCATCATCATCGCAATGTAAGCAAAGAGTAAACAGAGTAAGTATTAACTAGTTATTAATGTTTGATGAAGCTGTTTAATAAACCTCATTCCTGGAGTTTATAAACGCATTATCTACAGTCAGTGACTAAAACTGGATTTTCAAAAACTAATAATCTTCAAAAATAAAAAGAAATGGTCTGCTCTGATACATTTCTATTATGTTTACTATTACATATCAAAAAGTAGGACGTAACCAGAAACTGGTCTCCATTGTACTAGATATTTCAAAAACCCCAAAGGCAGAATTATTCAAACTCATACAGGAAATTACAAAAGTGATTACTGGTAGTTTATCTCTCAGAAAATGTTTCTCTCGTTATCACACTCAAAACCCAAGGGAGTCTGGGCAAGAGCTGAGTGTAATGAGACAAAACGAGACTAATAAACACAGCACCGAGAGATGCGACAAATATCCATGTTATATAATTTTTGTGTTCATTACTTGTTCTTTTTCAAAGTGCAAATGGGGCTAAGAGCTGTCTGAGTTGCATGCAGCTTTCATCAGTTTCACTTCGAAAATGTCGCCTGTTTGTAAAACTGTCAGTGTTATTATTAAATTTTTACTTATTTTAAAAATCTAAAACCACCATTTCATTAATAGATATATTAATGTTTGTGATGCCCATCTATTAAAGCCCACCTATTATGCCCCTTTTACAAGATGTAATATAAGTCTCAGTTGTCACCAGAATGTGTGCTAATCTCAAAATCGCTCACAGATCATTTATTATATCATTCTGAAAATGTTTTGTTTTTAAAATGTTTTAAAATTTGAAAATGTCCTATTTTGAATAGAAACAGAAACACGCAGTTTTCGTGCATGTCTCTTTAAATGCAAATGATTTGCTACTTCCCGCCCCCTTTTTTAAAATAGGGCTGTGCCTTTACAGCTCGTCCCTGATTCAAACACGCTCAAACCACTGTTGCCTAATGTAATCTATTAACATCATAACGTTTTAGGTGAATAGGCTATATTATTTTAAAATATTTTAATGAGACTGAATTTGTATTTAACCTGATCACATGTTTAATAAAAAGACATTTTAAGTTTAATTATAACACCACATGTCAAGTTTCGTAGCATTCTGGTGAAGCTACAATTTATAAAAATCGCACAAGGGTTAAATATTAGAAAAAAAATAATTACAAAAGCACAAATATGTATTGATTCGCACTGCAATCACTGTCTTCATTAAGTTATATGTTTATCTATTCCCTCTATTCATTGCTTTTCAATAGTTTATGAATGCATGTGCGCATTTTACTTTCACTTTCGAATAAGCGGCAATTCGGTGTCAATTGATTGAATGGACAACAACGACACTTATATTAAACATAGAATGATTAATGTATTAACAACATGAATAAAAATACACCATGCTATGTATAGGCCTACTATAAAATAACAAATAACTTACACAAAGTTTAAAATTAAAAAACTGAAAACCAGTAAACACGGTGGAACCAAATCAGTTAGAAACTAATGTTTAAAAAGCTTCAAAATCACCTTAGATAAACAGTAAATGTCAACAGGCTTTTCAAAATTCTAAATATTTTTAAAACAGGCATTTTTGCATTTCGTTTGAGAACTAAATCTTCCGCCATCATTTTGTCTGTCTCACCTCAGTCTTGTCGGTCAGTTTTTAAATGAAATCTGAGTACTGCTGCTAATCTGTGATCCACGACTGTCGTCTGGTACTCTTTAATTTAATTGTATCCCCCACCGCCCTACAACATCAAGCCCCGCCCCCCAGCACCCCCCAGATAAAATCTGTTCCCGCGGCCATGATCGTATTGAAATCAAACGTTTTTAAAGCCATATCAGTTTAAACTTCTGATATAAGGTTTTCTGAGCGCACACATCCGAAGCACGTGCACAAAAAGCAGCTGACGCACAGCATGTGAGTACTAAACTAAGTTCTCTTTCATGTCTTATTCAGGATTCATACAGATACTGTAAAATTAAATTCCAGGACTTTCAAGCACTTTTCAAGCACTATTTTTTATAGATTTCAATCAGTGATTGCACTTATCAAACAATGTCTTCTCTTCCAAATTCTAAAAAAGATACATAGATAAATAAAAATATGCTAATAAAAAAAGGCAAAAAATAAAGTGAAGCACATGCAAACTATACTACTAAAGCATTACAAAGTTTACTACACTTTTACTATAGTAAAACCGCTGTTAATTTTCTCGAAGGATTTGTGCATACCGTCTTTTTTTTCTTTGTTTTGTTTTTATAACTGCACTGACTTAATGGTTTGATGTTTTCTACTGTATAAGAAAAAAAATCTAAAAAAAGATTCGGGAAATCACTCCGAAACCCTCATCTGAAACAAATGATTCACCATACGTGCTCAGAAGTACCGAACTGAATCAAATGATTTGTGAAACCGCATCAAAGTCCTGATCTATATCAAATGATTCACGATCTGTGCGCTGAAGCTCGCAAAACTTTGAATCATGCAATTCACAAAATGATTTATGAACCTGTTCTGATCTAATTAAATGACTCACAATACACACTCCGAAGTTCCGATCTGAATCAAATGATTCGCGATATGCAAAGTTCCAATCTGAAACAAAAGATTTGCAATATGCAAAGTCCGATCTACATCAAATGATTCAGAATACGCAATATGAAGTTCCGATTTAAGTTAAATTATTTGTGAACCCACTCCGAAGTCCCAATATTAATCAAATGATTCCTGATGTGCAAAAAATCTTTACAAGTGATTTCAAAATTTGAAAATGAATGATTCTTTTAATCACATCTGGCTTTTGCTAGTAAATCGCTTGGAATGAACAATCGAAGTCAGTGCATGTTTGAATCAATCGGAGCGGTTCCATCATAAATTACTCAGTTGATAAGGTTCATCTTTTCACATCTTCAGCCATGTTTACGCGACATTGTCAGTACTACTACTGGCTTAGCTCGCTAGCTTTCTGACATTAACTGAAATAAGCGAAAGAGGTATGACTTTTTTTTTTTAAATTGTGTAAATCTTGCGTGAAAAGATAAGTGTTTCATTTTTTCAATAAGCACATATTTCATACATTGTCTTTCAGTAATTCAAGCGCTTTTCAAGTACCTCTTCAGGAATATTGTAATTTTCAAGGTTTTCCAGGCCTTAGTTTTCAAAAAGTCAAATTCAAGTACTTCAAGCACTTTAAGCACCTTGTATGAACCCTGCTTATTGCGCTTAAACTGTCAGATACACACAAGGTTATGTTAAAAACACACATGAGTTACAGAAACACAGTTGGTTATGTCTGTGAAGGTAAACAGGCGGGAAAGAAATCAAAGAATAACAAAATGGCAGCATGTGGGTGGAAACATGCAGATTAAGGGGTGGTAATATATAATAAGATCCCCTTCTTACATCACTAGGGGAGCAAAATCTGAGCCGCTTGTTATTTCACATTCTTTGAAAGAAAGGCTTAGCAAAACAAAGTTACTTGGCTGTCACTGTTCATGTTTTCTGGGTTGGTAGATTCACCAGGGACCCAATTATAGCACTTAAACATGGAAAAAGTCAGATTTTCGTGATATGTCCCCTTTAAGGGCTTTTTTTTATGCTTCATTCACAGTATGCCCACTTCTTCAAAACCCCTATATCACCGAGCTTATTAAAGCTGTTTGTTTTAAAGTCAAGGTCAAAGGTCACAGTCCAGAGTCATCACAGTCGGCAGAAACGGCAGACCGCTGACACAATAATGCTAAACTTTTCAGTCATGCATCTGTCACTTCAGTCCCATCGCAACAACACCCCCTGTGCCCTCTGCAGGATTTAACATGGAGGAGGGGCGCTCGCTTTTTCACGACGAGCCCCGGCCTCCGCAGAAAACTTGCTGGAGATTATTCTCGTTGACAGCTCGCATTAGCAGATCAAAGGCAAACAGTTGGGCTACATTACTATTCCTTCTAATGTCTTCAGTCAGAGCAGTCGTTTGGCACACCTTTAACATTTAATGCACGTAGGAGGCGGCCCACTTTCACCCACTCAGAGATACAACCCTTCATAACCACTAAAGACAGGCTTTTAGATGACCAAAGTTTGATTCAGTTTCAAAGAAAAGGCAAAGTTGATTCTTAAAGGTGAAGTGTGTAGTTTCTTAAAACCATTTGTTTGTCTGAACAATGGAAGATTTTAGTGATCTTGCTCATGCAGCAATTACACACTTCACATTTAATATCAGAAAACCATAAAACCATTCATGTTCCTGTATATAATTCAAAAGGAAAGCAAAAACTGTCCAGTGTTAAAGTGAAGATGGATTGCACAGTACAGAGTTTTTCCTGTTTGTTTCTTTTCTTTTGTTTAATCTGAGAGCTTTCCTCTCAATGGGCAATTCCTAGAGGAAATAGCATTTGATTTTATGAAACAAAATGAACAATTTCAAAGCAAATGCTATTGAGAAGCTAAAATACAATGATGTAAATGCAAGCCCTTTCTAAATCTAGGCCTGACAAACTGCATCAACTGTAACATCAGTGAGAGTTTGCTGGAGATTTGAGCTGTCAGGGGTAATGAATGTCTCCTATCTAGGACAGGCCATGTAAATAGAGCACAGAGGATGGCGCAGACTGGGAGATGGCCCTCTGGGATGTCCATGTGTGTGTGTGTTTGGTGTTTGAGTGGGTGGACAGACCTGTGGCCTACAGGCGCGCCACTTACCCAAGTTCCATTTAAGCCCAGAAGTAGTGGTGAGACAAGGGCTGCCCACAGGAACCAGACTACACCATTTGCCTTCCAAGCCAGTGTTTACGTTCAGACGGTGCTGTCTGCCCTGTAAGTGTGAGGAAATGCACAAGAGAATGTCATAGAATGGAATGTGAGACTGTTTGAAAATCTTGTAGTCCTTTAAAGGGATAGTTCACCCAAAAATAAAAATTCTGTCATTAATTACTCACCCTCATGTCGTTCCAAACCTGTAAAACCTTCGTTCATCTTCGGAAGACAAATTTGATGTGGTACTTTTGATGAAATCCCAAAAGCTTTCTGACCCTACATAGACAGCAACATAGCTACCACATTCAAGCACCAAAAAGGAAGTAAGGACACTGTTAAAATGCATCATGGTACTCTTATGAACGCACATCGAAGACTGACATGGAAGAGAAGAAATTGTTAAATAAAGCAGGGCTTTACAGTGCGACCAACTACTGTGTGCGACTATAAAAAAATATTTAGGAGCACCGCTTTTGCTCTATTTTGTCGTCAAAAATAGTTTGAAACAACTCACAACTGAGCTGCTGCGCATCTCCATTCAAAC
>JAHKKF010529614.1:0-33771 GCA_019740295.1 Labeo calbasu | reverse complement strand
TTTTTTTTTTTACATTTTATTTTGCTCTATTAAGACCAGCTTTACAAATTAATGCCGATGTAAAGAATATAGAATATTATAGGTTATTATAACTTCACTGACAACAAAAATTTGTTATGACGTCGTAATGAAGAGATGCTATTTAAATATACATTATTTTGCCTTATTATATCCTTTATTTTTGTTGAATGATAAGTTTAATCTATGTACAGTTGTGATTATTATTATTATTATTATACCTTACATACTCTCAAAAAAATACTTAAATCATTAAAAAAATACTATAAATATTTGAAAAAATCTGCAATATAATTATATTTTATCAAAATAATGCAATCATCAGCCAGAAAACATCTGCACATTCACACAGAGGTTAATTTTAATTAATTAATTAATTTATTTATTTGTTTATTATTTCATTGTTGACTTTTGAACAAAATTATTTTTTAAATATTAATTTTAGCATGTGTCACTTTTATCGTGAGGGAACAGGAAAATGTGCTTGTTACAATTCTCACTGTTAAATTTAGTGAGTAATGACACAGTTATTATTCGGTATCGAATTTAATGGCTAAAAGTCTACTTACTTAATTTACATACTCTAAATAGGTTAAGTTGTTTGTACTTCAAATTTCCACTTTTAGTCCAGAAGCAAGAAACATTTTCAAATCTCTTCACTTTAATTTAAAACTTTTTTTTCTTGTGATTGTACAAATCTGGATGAAAATGTAAAAGTTAATTAAAATAATATCATTAAAATAACTTTCCATTATGATGTTAGCACTAACAGTAAACACAAACACAGTGTTTTTTAAACAATGGATTTATTTACCATGTTTACCATGTTACCAATTACTTTTGTAAGTGTGCAGGTAAATCTGTCCAGCCATTTTCAACTGCTTGTCAACTGCTATGCAGGATCCTCCAGGAAAGCCTGGAAACACCCGTTGCCTCTTCTCAGAAGAATGTCTGAAAATCACCACTTCGACCTTGTTCTCAGCTTTGACTTGGTTAAAGAGAATGGCATGCCCTCTAAAGGGACTGAGAGTTTGGAACTGGCAATTGCGAAAATTCTTTATTGCAAATGCTGAAAAAATAGTTGGATCGTTCTTGCATGATAGCTGATGGATCCTGTGAGACCTGGTTGAGCTCCCCTGGCTTGCAAGATGTGGCTGGTGTCTTTGTCTCTTCTGGCGTGTCCAACTGTGCATACAGGTCTTGGCGACAGCCACCACCACCCACCACCCGCCAAGTTCAGTGATCAGTATCATTCCAAGTTGACACTGAATCATGTACTCAGAGTGCCAGCTTCTTTTCTTTAATTACTTGTCGCACTTCATTCCACCACAATGTTTGCTTATCAGTGAATATTTGTCCTGCCTTTGTTCCTCCCACAGTTTCTGTTTCACTGTTCCAGATAATCTTCGCTGTTTGATCATGAATCACCACAAAGCTGGTCAGTGCAGCTGTAAGCTTGTTCTTGTGCATGTTCATTTTCCACCACTTAATCTGTTTGGGCCAGCTAGTTGCATGTTTTTCCTATTGCAGGTGGTCCATTTGGATGTCCAGGGACAGAATCATATGGGGTCACTTTGATGGTGGTCACCAACAGGTCTCACCTCTGCTGTAGGTGACTAGGTATGTTGGTCTTTTTTTGAAACTTATATTATATTAATCACAGCTAGGTTGTGGGCTTTGCCACAGTCCAGTTGTCCACAGACCTCCATGGTATTGTGCGTATCCTTGCCTTTCTGTTACAATGTGAACATTCAGGTCACCTCCAAGGACAATGGACTTTTCTGGTGCAGTCGCCCCTTGGTGCATGTCTGTGGTGCATATTCATTCAGTCTTGATGAAATATTGAAATACCTGTTAAGGCCAACACCCCCTGAAGTCTCTTTTACAGCCTTGGTGTCTGAGATTCCTTAAGGCCCCTCTGTGTGACCAATTATGCCTATCTACATAGGTGTAATTTACGGGTGGGACGGGTGGGATATGTACCCACCACTTTTTGCTACGGTCCATATCATTCCCACCACTTTTTTGAACATCTCGCGGCATGGACATAATAATGCCAATGATGCATTCGTTTCTGTTAAAGATGCGAGGGCGGATTAGAACCCAAAACATCTAGCACGCCTGACATGAATTATCTCAGGGCTAATAATACATACTATTAGAGCACATGTAAGAATAAAACTATCACGTTAAAAATGAGTTCTATGTCAATACATTAACTGCACAAAAAAACAAAACAAAAAAAAAACAAAACACACACACTCCTGTCCCACTTTTAAAAACAAAGTTATGTCACTGCCTACCTACCATATGATTAGGCAGCCCCTAAGCAAATAGGCAGTATATTCTGTACGTTATATATGTGTCTTGGTAGGTTGGTTGTGATGGAGAGACAAATGTAGCAAACAGATGCTCATGATTCTCAGTTGGTGCTTTTCAGAGATGCTGTGACTGCTGCCGTTGATAAGTTCTGCAGTGCAAAGCAGCAGTCAGTCGCGTTCCGGCAGCTGATCTTCATTTGGGGATTGTGTCAAACCAAAGATGCCATTTGCCATTCTCCTCGCTGTCTGCCAGATCCTCTCCTTTCAGTCCTACCCTGTTTTGCATTTTGGGTGACAGCAAACCAACTGTGAACTGTGATCATGCTCTGTACGATGATGCCTTCAGAGCACATGTGTTTGTGCCTTGTTTACGTGTTAACAAAGTTGTGTTTATTACGAGTTACAGATAATTTACTTACCCCCTTTGTCATCCAAGATGTTCATGTCTTTCTTTCTTCAGTCGATAAGAAATCGACTTATGTTTCTTGAGGAAAACACTTCAGGAATGTTCTCCTGAATGGTGCCCCCAAGTTTGATCTTCTAAAATGCAGTTTAAATGCAGCTTTAAATGGTTCTAAACGATCCCAGTCAAGAAAGAAGGGTCTTATCTAGCGAAACGATCGATCATTTTCTAAACAAATCGACAATTTATATACTTTTTAACCTCAAACGCTTGTCTTCTCTCGTCTCTGCGGTGCGCATGCGTAGTATGTGTAATCCGGGTCAATACACTTAGTGTATGTCGGAAAACTCCCGTCTCATTTTCTTCTTCAACGTCAAAATCGCAGTGTTTTTTTTTTTTTTTTTTTTTTTTTTGTAAAGGATATTTGATCTTCTCTGCATGTTCACTTTGTAAACACTGGGTCAGTACTTCGCAAACTTAGACAGGACGAGCGTTTGAGGTTAAAAAGTATGTTGTCAATTTGTTTCGAAAATGACCGATCGTTTTGCTTAAAGTTAAAAGTTAAAATGACCATAATAAGAATAATTACACAACTATATTCTTTTTAATGTCAAATCATACCTGTAACAGATTCAGATCTACAGAAGAGTGTTTTACATATATGTATGAATGCATTGCTAGGCATGTTGAGTAACATTAAATAATATGGGTGTACTGCCTGTGGGTGTGCTTAAAGACTGTATAAGGCATTTGACAGCATAACAATCCATACTCAGTGTTAAAGACCCCATGATGTGCATATCAATGTTTTCTAGCTTTTTATTCATGACTTTTCACTTGGACAACATCTAATATACACCTCAAAGTTTATAAAGTAGCATTTAGCAGATATTTAGCACAGATGTGAGGCGAATGGGTTTGTTGCAGTGTGCAAAGTCAGCCCACACTGATTGCGTAACTCACAATAAAGTTTTTTGTTTTTTTTTTAAACATACTGTACGTACTGTTCCAATAGTGTACTGTAGCTCAAGATACACCATTCGTACTAAAAGCAGAACAGTATAAGGATTCTTAAGAAATTTTAAATTTCAAAAAGAGGAAATGGCAAATACAGTACATAAATCTGCTATGCAAATTGTAATCAATGGTTACTACACTTGTACTATAATAAAACTGTAACTATAATTTTTGTAAGGGTAGTACAGTTAAAGGGAAATAAGAATAAGAATGGGAATAAGAATTTTTATACATTTTTATACCTGAGAAGCACAGGATAGTTGATTTAAATCATTATCGTTCTGACGTTCCTTCATCGCCTTTTAATTGCTCTTTTTTCCACTAGATGTCAGTACACCACAATAGACGGTTTAGGAAAAGAACAGGAGCTGTATTGATGAAGAGTTCTTCTTCTCTATTGGATTAGGTGTTAAACTGACATCTGCAAGAGGAAATCTTTCGCCCTCATGCAAAATTCTATTGAAATTCACAGAACAATGGTAAATGTGACTGCACTTTTTTTTTTCACTAGACTGGAGTCTTGCCATAAAGTGGCGTTAAGTTTGACTAAGTAGGGCTAGGAACTGGAAAGAAAGAAAGGTTTGGTGGTTTATTTCAAGAAATATTCTAGACCGCATTTTATCTTGCCATTATTTGAAGACGTCTTGATGTTGCAAAGAGCTCAAAACATCGTACGCTGATGACACCTGCTGGTAAAGATGCAATGAGAACATGGTCATGACTAATGACCAATACTGTATGATTTGTGCTCTTTTATTAATCTGTTTTTCATTATATAACTGTTTTTTGTCAGTGAAATTAAACCTATATTTTAAAATTGACCCAATATCGAAACCATAGAGGTTCACCAAATAAAATCCCACTACTAATTTCGAAACCAAAGTTGTATGACATAACAAATCCTTGTTTGCTGAAATCAAATAGCTTGGTAAGTTTGATACATTCTTCAAAATAAAACGACACATTCTTCAAAACAAAAATGACTTCAGAAAGATGGCAGCATCATAATGTTATTTTTGCACAGAGACTGGTAGTTCTATTAGTAAAAACAGTTTACTTTAGCAATCTTTTTCACATTATGTGCAATGGTGACCATTCAAAAATGGGGAAGCAGCACTTTTCAAGTTTTTATCCAAAGTTTGCATGCCAGTAACTCAAGAAGTATTAAAGATATCTTCCTTTTATCCCTTTTAGATATTGGGCCTTAACAAACTTTCCTTTTGGTGTCTTTATTTTTAATGCCCTATGAGATTCGATTCCAAAGATACTGGAATTCCAATATTGCTCCAGGAGTAAATCGTTAAAATGTACACATTTTCAGTGGTCAAAAACGACATGTGGGTCAGTTTGTAAAAATATGATATTTCTCTTCTTTTAAAGAGGAACATCTGTAGAACAAATAATATTAAAACTATGTATCTTGTTTCTTCCTGTGAATACAGTTGCATTGAATGTACCTGTCTGAGTGCCATAAATATTATTTTTCCAAAGCTCATGTGCCTATAACTATGTGTGGAGAGCATTTACTCAGTATCGTTATCTCATGTTTGAGCAAGTTGGCTTTTAGAGGCTTTTGCATTGGAATTCTTCATTTCTTCTTCAGACATTGTCCTTTAAATAAAATAAGTTTCATCTGTACACAAAGTGACCAACATTTGTTTTATTACTATAATATTCAACAATCTGGACATGGAGCCTCATTGAGATCCCCATATCTCTGGGACTGAATGATGTAGGGCCTTGGAAATGTTGATTCCAAAAGAAAAGTTTATAAAGAAAATAGAATCTAAAATCATACTGCAATATCTTTAATACTTCGAGTTACAGGCATGCAAACATTGGAGAAAAACTTGAAAAGTGCTGTTTCCCCATTTTTGAATGACCACCATTGGCACATAATGCAACAAAAATGGCTAAAGTCAACAGATTTTACTATTAGAACTACGAATCTCTGTGTAAAAATAAGATAATGATGCTGCCATGTTTCTGAAGTCATTTTTACCCCCCTGTAACTTGACTCTGAATCCAAAGTGAAAATTGCCATTTTGACCTCCCTCTACAAAATAGTGGATTACTCATTAAATATTCATCAATGACATTTAATATTTGGCTTTCATCAATATACATGTCAATCTTTCTTCAGAAAAAAAAATATTAGCAAAATCAAAAATTTGAGCTGGGGACCTCTGGTTGATTTGAGACAGAATGACCCATAAGCAGCAGTCGCTGAACTGCGCCAACACTAGTTTTTCTGGCATCCCTCCACCACCCCATCTCCTCCTCTATTCTACGCTACATCATTCTATCCAATCCTCTAGTCTGGGGGGTTTAGCTCAGAGCTTTCTAAAGGGAAAAAAGACAAATTCGTTTACTACAGTAAATCATTTATCAAGACTGGATGGCTAGGAGAACTTGTGAATATGTGTGTGCATTAAATCCATGTAAGATTTATTTTTCTACATAGTAGTTTACCTGCATACTGTGCAGTATTCACTTACTCATAAGTGAGTATTCCATTCTGAACGTACCCGCTGTGTGTGTGTGGCGTGGGTGGAATTGTGGAGTTGTAGCGTTGGTGCTGACAGCCAGGCGCAGAGGAATTTCTCATGGAAATGATCCTCAGTGTAGAGAGGGCCTTTAATTGGGTGAATATGTCATGAGGGCTCACAGTTAATCATAGCAAATAGAGAAAAAGAGGACGGCTGAGAGGAAGTTTGGGTCGTTTGGGAAACGGTGAAGAATGTGGGCTGTTGTAGTTGGGTTTTAGCAATGTGTGCCATATGTAATTGGTGAATGAATTTTGTGGATCACTAAATGTTTCTCATTTGGAAGCAAGAACTTTTTGAAACCACTATTTTTCAATGCCTCTTCGATGATAAAGAGTGACATTTTATATACATTAGCAACGTAGACATGCACTGTAAGCCTGAGAATTAAATAGTGACTCACTCACCTGGTATTTTTTATTAAAAAGAATGATGAAAATTATGAAGGCATAATTGGTGTGCATTCATCTTATACTTAACTGTTACTCAGTTTCCCTCTTGGTGACCAGACATTATTGAGTGCAGAGGGAAATGTAAAGGAATTTGTGTCTTTCTCAGAACAGATTTGGAGAAATGTAGTATTACGTCACTTGCTCACCAATGGCTCCACTGCACTAAATGAGTGCCATCAGAATGAGATTCTGAACAGCTGAAAGATGACTCCAGTCTATCAGTTAATTCAGGGGTTGCCAACATTTTGATCATTACATTTTCTGGTTAATCACTGTGCTATAGGTTGTTGAATCCTGAATTAACATCTTGTGAAGAGAAAATCAGTGTGTTTGTAAGAAACAAATCTTTCATTAAGGCGTTTTAACTTTAAACTGTCACTTCCAGGCAACATATGTATCCATAATCCATAGTAATGCTTCCACTTGTGAAAAAGTCCATCCCCTGTTGTCCTCTCACATCAAAATCCACCAACATATTTGTTTAGAACTGTTTTGGACTTTTTCAAACATTGCTTGATCTGTGCATATTTCTCTCTTGATTCAGATGAGATTGAAAAAGCAATATTATGTATAAATGACTATTTATATTAAATTCAGACTTGCAGATGTTAACTGATGAACTGGAGTGTTGTTGTGGATTATTTATTTGTATTTTTGGGTGAACTATTCCTTTAAATATTTTATTTAGTCATAATACCTGGCTACTTCTGAAAGGCAGTCAATGGAAAAACAAGCTGAAATGAAAGCTGCAAGCAGCATTGAAAGGATAAAAAAAATTAAGAAAACAAGCAGTAAGTAAATGAATTATAAGAGTATAAGAGTATTATATGAGTGTAAGTCTAAAAGGGCAAGTTTTTTTTAAAGAATAGAATTAATAGAGAGTGCTAGAGTTAGAAGGTCAAATAAAGATGGTAGAGATGTGTTTTTAGCCGATTATTGGAGATGGCTAAGGACTGTTCGGATTGAGTTGGGCAGGTCATTCCACCAGGAGGGTAGATTTAATGTAAAAGTCCGTAAAAGTGATTTTGTGCCTTTTTGGGATGGCACAATAATGCACCGTTCACTTGCAGGAGGCAAGTTTCTAGAGGGCACATAAGTCTGAAGTAATGAATTTAGGTAAAGGGGTGCAGAGCCATTGGTGGTTTGTTGATGTTGAATAAAGCTAATCTGCAGGACCAGGCAGTTTTAGCAACGTGGTCTGAGAAAGTCAGCTGATTATCAATCACAACTCCAAGGTTTCTGGCTGTTTTTGAAGAAGTTATGGTTGATGTGCGTAAGATGGTGAAATTGTGATGAAACAATGGGTTTATTGGTACTACAAGCAGTTATGTCTTGGCAAGGTTGACTTGAAGGTGATGGTCCTTCATCCAGCAAGAAATGTCTGTTAGACAAGCTGAGATCCGAGCAGCTATCGCTGGATCGTCAAGATGGACTGAGAGGTAGAGTTGAGTGTCATCAGCATAACAGTGATATGAAAAGCCATGTTTCTGAATGACAGAACCTAGTGATGCCATGTAGACAGAGAAGAGAAGTGGTCAAAGAACTGAGCCCTGAGGTACTCCAGTAGCTAAATGTCGCAACTTGGATACCAGGACCTGTCTGAGAGGTAAGATTCAAACCACTGGAGTGCAGTTCCTGAGATGCCCTTTGCCAATAGGGTTGACAGGATGATCTGGTGGTTTACTGTGTCAAAAGCAGCGGACAGATCCAGCAAGATAAGTCTAAAGATTTGGAATCTGCTCTTGCCAGTCTTAGGGCTTCAACAACTGAGAGCAAGGCAGTCTCAGATGAATGTCCACTTCTGAAACCAAACTGGTTGCTGTCCAGGAGGTTGTACTGTGTGAGAAAGACAAAGACTTGGTTAAACACAGCTCGTTCAAGTGTTTTTGCAATGAAAGGAAGAAGGGAAACTGGTCTGTAGTTCTCAAACAGAGATGGGTTAAGGGTAGGTTTCTTAAGTAGAGGGGTTATACGAGCTTGTTTAAATGCTGAGGGAAAAACACCTGTGTGAAGGGATGTGTTAATGATGTGAGTGAGTGCAGGTACAACTGCAGGGGAAATGGCTTGAAGGAGATGAGATGGAATAGGATCAAGCGGACAAGTAGTAGTATGATTAGAAAGGATGGGTTTGGAGACTTCTGCTTCAGAGAGTGAAGAGAAGGATGTGAACAAGTGTATGTTTGCTGGTAAGATGTGCTTGGCAGATTGTTGTATGGAAAATTGTGCAATGACGGTTTTGATTTTATTAGTGAAGAACGTGGCAAAGTCGTCAGCTGTTAGAGTTGATTAAGGAGGAGGACAAAGGAGGGAAAATAATGTTTTAAAGAGCATGCAAGAGTTAGAAAATGGTACGTTTGAGTTGGTGCAAAGCATGACTTATCCTGTTGCCAACAGGTGGCGCTATGATTATAACAGAACATTGGCCTTTAGATGTCTTCAGGCCAAGACTCTTACGAAATGTGTAGTTTGGTGCAGATTGGACATTGCATGGCTGAGCTAGAACACCTTCTATTCCAGTGGCGAAACATCGAAATTTGTCAGGCTGCCATAGACTCGCTCTTCAAAATAAAAACTCAAGATCTTCACAATTTAACATGGCAAAGGTCTTTAGAGTAGACTGACCAAATATAATGTTGATGTCATAAAATCTCTATGAGGAGTTTGTTAGAGCGTAAAACATGCCACTTCCTGTCGCCAGCAGGAGGCGCTATGGCTATAACTGAATATGGTCATGGGCGTGTTTTCAGGGCAGGAGTCTTATCAAACGTGACGTTTGGGGCAGATCATAAATTGTATGCTTTATTTATAACAACTTTCTTTTTCATGGCGAAACGTCAAAGTTTGGCCGCCAGAGACACGTCCTTCAGCGAAAACTCAAGATCTTCGCAATTTAACATCACAAAGGGCTTTAGATTACACTGACCAAATTTGGTGCTGATCTGTTTAAATCTCTAGGAGAAGTTTGTTTAAATACCTTAACACCTTAAAATGGCAAAAACAGCACAAAACTTGCCGAAAAAATTAGAAATGACAGACTTCCTGTTGGGTTTCAGACTTTGTACCGAGGGACTTTTTTGTAGGTATTGGTGTGTTAGATGTACCTACCGAATTTCGCACATGTATGTGAAGCATATTGAGGGGCACTTTGTTAAAAAAGTATAGGTGGTGATATCAAGCCATTTTGCCACACCCACTTCTGAAACCCATATCAGATGGAAATTTTCACCACTGTTGGCGTGTGTGCAAAGTTTCATGAGTTTTCGAGCATGTTTAGGCCCTCAGAAATTCATTTTGGGGAAGAAAAATAAGAATCTGGGCAATTCCATTAGTGTTCTGGCACCATCGATGCCCTACTGTAACAAGCTGCAGCAAACCAGCCAAATTCTGACCTGGTGAGTACACATAACTAGTTTACTGACAGACAGTTGGTAACTAGTTAGTTATTGCAGTTAAATCCTACTAAGTTGAAAGCTTGGCTCATGAATTTTAATTAGGTGTTTAATTTTAATGTGTCTGGGCACTCCAGGTAGTTTACTAAGGTACGTCAGCACGACCTAATTCATATTCATGACCTTAGTCTTGTAGGATTTGTCACATCGCCTCCGGAACACCTTGATGAGTCATGAATTGTCCCAATACAAATGCGTGGCCCGTTGTATGCTGCCTAGGGGAATGAAAAACTTGTGTGGGTGTCTTGCGCTGGATTTATCTTCTGAGCGCAGCCAGAGCTAGCAGGGATTTAGCTATACCCCTGAGCTCTGTGGGCATTAGCCCACCCACTGTGACGGTCAGAAAGAAATTCTAAAGCTCTTCTTGATAATTCATGCAGATAAGACATCAAAACATTTAAATAGTTTGAATGTGCAATGCCTTCATTTTATATAATGATCGTGTGACTCATTTTTAAAACCACCACACATCTCTGGATAATAGACTGAAGCTTAATAAAATATAATGTGTGAGAGAAACAGAGACAAATCAACACAAATTAGCACCTGAATTTCATGAAAACAGAGTTTTTACATGTTTGAACCTTTCTTAATATGTGTTTTGTGAGTACTAATAAACAGCCAATATACTAGAAATATGCATGCTAATAATAAGCAACTAGTTAATAGTGAGAATTGGTCCCTAGACTAAAGTGTTACTGAAACCCTTTGAAAATATTCATTTAGATTTAATTTGCATCTTCTCAAGATGTTCTTTGCAACATGATCATAAGGTTTCATGAAGCTTAAGTGCTGCTGTCATTAAAGCTAAAGAGAAACATTCCAAATACTAAATAATTCATCTTCACTTCACTAGTGGTTTGGGCATGAGGGTGCGAGTGAGTTACAAGACAGGTCAGAATCAAACCTGAATCTCGTACTCAACCATGTTTGCTAATCACTAGGTCACAGTGCTGACAACTCTAGGTTAAACGGAATATGCAGAAAATAAAAGGCTACTCATAATGTATGACACGTATGAAACATGAAATATGAAATGACCTCTGCAGTCACAGATGTGATATGTGATAGTGAATCTGAAACAACATTCTTTTCCATTTGTGCCTGTGTAGAGAGAGGCCAGTCTCACTATATTGATTGGCTGTTCGTTCCACTGACAGAGTGCTCTTGAACAGAGAAATCAATGCTAAAGTGATTTGTTTGTACTCTTATAGTATGCTTTTACCTTACATTACAGCTCATCAGGACTCGCAATCCAAAGAGTTCACAGCGTACATAGGTCATTAAAACCTTAGTATCCAAAGATGATCGAAGCTTGGGTTCTGTAAAAACAATAGTGTTGTTATTCAGCTCAAGACAGCTAAGTGTTGATTCAGTTCAGTTCAATAACTGGAAAAGTAATTATGAAACAAGTTCAATTCAGCTATAAGCAGCTCTGCAGAAGACAATAATATCACTATTCAACTAGAATCAGTTCAGTACCCGTGTTGATGTAAAATTCATCAGTTGATTCAGCTATAAAGCAGCTCTACAGAACACCATAGTATCTTTATCCTGCAGGGTTGCCAGGTCCGCGTACAAAACCAGCCTAATTGGTATTCAGAATTAGCCCAATCAGTAGCCCAAAACTATCCCAGTCGCATTCAGAGGGAAATTGGCTATCAAAATCACTCCAAAATTGCATTCTGGGGGGATGGCAACAGTATAAAGGTAACAAAATTTTTCAGGAAAACCACAGACTTGGTAACACTGTCATTTCGCTCAAGTCAGTTTGAGTTTTGTTCTTGTCCAATGATATCAGTGCAGTGAAATCTATAATGCATTACTGAATGAAAATTCTGTCATCATTTACTCACTCTTACATCATTCCAAACCCATAAGAAATTTGTTAATCTACAGAACACTTTTTTAATCATAATTATCTAAGTGATTTCTGTCCCTCCACTGAAAGTCTGTTCACTCAAAACTCTGACTTGAAAAAAAGAAGATGATTTAAATTAACAGATTCATTTTAGGCTTTTATTCTTTTAAACACTGATATAATAATTACAGCTTACAACAATTGTGACCACGGACCACAAAAGGGGTCATAAGGGTCAATCATTTATCATTTATATGCTTTATTTATTATTTATACATCATAAATATGCTTTCCATTGATGTGCATATGGTTTGTTAGGACAGGACAATATTTGATATATCTGGAATCTGAGGGTGCAAAAAAAAAATCTAAATATTGAGAAAATCACCTTTAAAGTTGTCCAAATTTAATTTAGATTTGCCATTAAATAAAAATCAATAATTTTGACCCATACAATGTATTTGTGGCTATTGCTACAAATATACCCGTGCTATATAAAGGGGTCATCGGATGTCTGTTTTCCACAAGTTGATATGATTTTTTAGGGTCTTAGTGAAAAGTCTAATATACTTTGGTTAAAAATTCTCAATGGTAGTGTTAAACAACACCCTTCTTACCTTGTCAAAATCATCCCATTCTGAGGGATTGTTCCTTTAAACGCAAATGAGCCCTGCTCACCCTGCCCCTCTCTCCTCTCTGTGGAGTGACAGCTCGGAGAGATTGTTTACTTTAGCCGCATTTAGTGCGTTTAGCGTGAAACTTGCTAACTAGCACGTTATTACGAAAAGTGATTGTGAAAAAGTGATTAAAAAAACCCTTATGCTCACTTCTGCTGTATGCTGGATCACGAATGATTTGCGCGAACATAGACACATTTATGTAGATCGGGAGGTGCATTCCCTTCACAAACAAATGTAATCCACTGCATCTTCAGCGGCTCAGATGTTGGGAGTAAATGACTATATTCATTATTACATCCAGCAACACAACACCTCAATCGCTCAATCAGAGATATTCTTGTCTAACTTACATCCCTGCTCTGGCATCGAAACAGCGGAGGTTGGACTGTTACAGCTGATCTGAGGTAAGATGCTCATGTCAATCCACTATCGTGGGCACGGCCTCTGTCGGTGTGACGTCACATCTGAGAACAGCTCGATTTGAAAAAGGGGATACTTTTTCAGATTAATTAAAAACCACTGCATGGATTTTTATCATTATAGGGTAGATGTGTACATACACTGCCAACACACATTAATGTTCAAACAAGTAGTAAAAGTGAAATTTGCATCTAATGACCCCTTTAAGACTGGTTTTGTGGTCTAGGGTCACAAGTGTGTCCCTTCAGAAGACTTAGATTAAACTGCTCAAATATGGATTTATTTTTTGAACTTTTTACAAACATTTTAAAAGTCTTGGGTGAACAAACTTTCAATGGAGTTACACAAATTAAAAATATTTCAGTTTGTGTTCCAAAGATAAACTAATTTATGAATAAATTGACAGAACTGTAATTTTGGGGCAAATGAACACCTGAAGCATTTTTTAAACCTCAGAGGGCAACTCAAAACACTTTTACAGCACCTAGATCTGACAACATTCTAGCACTGTTAAAGAGTTTTACCACAGCATCACTCACATTTTCTCTCGAAAATCTAGTTGGATGTATACTTTCGAGCGGTTGAACTGAAATCAAGTATTCGTGCCACATTCGCAGTTGACTGGACTGATTTTCAGCAGCTTGGCTATTGACAGAAATATGAGGAAGAACCTGATATCGTCTTATCCACTTTCCCCATACAGAGCACCAATTGATCTCTGTCAGAAAGACTACAGCATCTCCATAAAAGCTTTTCAGGAGCTGAGCCAAACATGCATATGAATATCCTAAAGTGGTTACAATGAAGGCTTTTAAAGGCTTCCTTTAAGTTTAAAGTAAACAAACCTTGGAGAGAACTAAGACTGCCAGGATACAAATTTACTTTGAGAATAGGCCATGACCACTTAGCTGGAGCCTTTGTGGGGAGATCAGTCATTATTAATGAAAGCAAAAATGCTGACAATGTAAAACCAGCCAAGAGATTTTTGCAAATGCAACATATCTGAACCGGTGTAAGAATCAATTATCAGGGCTCTCTGAAGAACAGTTTTAGGTTTCATCAATGTTGTAACAAAAGTCTTAAAAGCTGTGAGAAATGGTTTTAAAACTGACTAAAAATGGCAAGGCGAATCTGATTGGCTGGTTGTCAAGCACAACTGTTAAGGCACAAAGGTTTTATCAGTACCGGAAACCAAACTACTGTTTCAAGTTGCAATGCTGCCACAATCAGTGTTTCTAAAGAAGAACTAGACCCTGAAATTGACCAATTTAGCGAAGCTTGTGGAATTAAATCTTTATTCGAGACTTTTGTGTGAGACACGTAGGCCACATATGGCGTGTCTACTGCATTTAAAGTTGTGGCATGAAATATCATCAGATCTTTCTTCTGTATAGTGTGAAAGATTGAAAAAATGACTTGGATTTGGTTCTAGTGTATCTAGGGCATTGGTTGTATTTTGAGATGCAGTCAAAAATGAGTGCAAGATTGCAGATGATTGTGGAGGGCCTGCGTTTAAGCAAAGTAAATGACTGGTAAAGTATGACAGAAATTTGTCATTTCACCACAAGATCAAGTCGAACACAATCTATGACACGCATGTACAAAATAGATAGATGCAGACTTTAAATGTGCAGGTGAATCCCCTAAGAAAACAGGAGGCATGTCTTCCAATTGCGACGGTTGTAATAATAACCATTGCAATGTTTTGACATTCTAGGACTATTTTTGACTAAAATAATGTTAGCAACCAGTGCAGAGACAGTAAAAGCAATGGACAGAAAGTTTTAAAATTTGTCAAGACTTTTGTGATTTTCTAGCAACATATTTGGATGATGTGTGCCCTTAGAAGCAAGTAAACAAGAAATCCCTGCACTGTAAAACAAACAAACAAACTTAAAATAATTTGTTACCCTGCTGCCTTAAAATTTTAAGTTCAGTCAACTCAAATAAGTTTAGTCAACCTGAAATGTTAAGATGTACTGAGTAACAACTTAGATATTTGAGTTGACTAAAACTTTGATTTGTTAAACTTAAAAGCTGGGCTTGTTACCCAGCTGCCTTAATATTTTAAGTTGAATCAACTCAAATATATAAGTTGTCACTTAGGTCAACTTAACATTTCAAGTTGAGTCAAAAAATTGTTTTTAAAGTGTGAGCACAATTGTATATTCTAGAGTTATTTCCAACTGAGAAACAGCAACTCTTTTATGAGGTACAATTTCTAATTTGTGCATTGCAAATTGTATGAAAATACACAGTAAAAAAACAGTAAGCACAGGTACAACCTTAACTCCTTAACGTAGGTGTCACTTGGGCATATCGTACAATAACGTACAAAAACGTGAATTAGCCATCAAAATTGCAAAATGTAAAAATAGTTATGAACTTGGCCACACTTCATTTATTGAATGAGGTGTATTATCGATATCAGATTTACCTGACCCAAGTCACACACACACATAAACTACACTCTTAAAAACAAATAGAAGAACCATTTTTGTTTCCCCTACTTAACCTTTCAATTAACAGTTCCTAAAAGAACCATTTTGAAGAACATTTTAAAAATCTAAAGAAACTTTTTTGACTATAAAGAACCTTTTCTGCATTTGGAAGTTTCCATTGATGTTTAAGGTTCTTCATAGAACCACTGATGCCAATAAAGAACCTTAATTTTTAAGAGTGTTTGGTAGTCAAAGTGGGTATATTCTGACCAGAATACGTACTAGATTCTCGTGAAAAGCAATAAAAACTACAATAAAAGGTAGTTTTCACTGATGCTTTACAGCAAACTTGTTTTTACCAAAACTTTTTTAATTCATTTAGAATTCATTCAGTCAACGCAGAAGTGCTTTTTGTAGAAATATTTATTGCAGAGGAGGTATTTTTTTTTATGTACATGCTATCACAATATTACACAATATAAATCTACCAAATATTTCCATATGTGTATGCTATAAGCTTGTCATAGAGCATTTAATATAACAAGCACATAATACAGTGGGTAGGGTACAGTTTCACTCACTATACAACTTTTAACAGTCCAATAAAGATCAAAGATTCTTTTTTTAAGTTCTATCAAGGGCAGTGAAACATCAGTCTTACTAATTTCTCATTATCATGCAGAAGCAACGAGAGATAGAGCTAAGACAATACCGCGTTAAGTAGTAGGAGTGTCCCCCCAACACGTGACAGTGGTGGGACACGCGAGGGGCCCAAGTAAACGAGCTAAATAACCAAAATCAAGTCATAAATAGATAAATAATCACTTCTGTAAACTCCAAAAACTGAACTAAACATTGCACTAGGACAATGTAATAGGCAAGGTTACCATTAACATTGACAGGTCATGAGTTGAGTGCTTACATCATACTACATAGAGATCAACTGAGGACCTGCAGATGGGTAAAACTTGTAAACTAGAGGGATGCACTACGATACAACAACCATTCCCAGAAACATTCTCTATGTAACAAAGTTGGTCATTTTTACACATCCATCTAGGCATACATTAAGAACAGACTCTAGAAAGTTTTCTGTTCTTACAAGGGTATGAGATGACTAGACAGTTAAGGAGCAGTTGAACTATAGGTTGCTGACAGTTCCCTTTAGTGTACCTAGAAATCCATGTGCACATATCCTGATGAGAATAGCAGAAATTTGGGCTTAAAAATTATAAGTAGATTACATAAATCTGGGAAGTGGCATTTCTCTCTTGATTACTGCTTTGTAGTCAATAAAATATTACCTGGGTCATTCCTACTTGGCAATACATTTTGTATAAAACCTACAACGTTGAAATCGGAAATCGTAAAGTTATTTTTCTTTTGTTGCAGTATCACAATTAAATTAAAATGAAGTCCCAATAAAACGAAATGTCCCAAGATACTATGCGCTTCTACACTGAAAAAAAAGGTAACCTATAAATAGTAACAACTAAATTAACTGGCTTGATTTTTCGTCTTTAAAAATATTATTTAACTCTGAACTAACTGGATACATTATACCAACAAATTTTTAAGGGGTTAAATCCAGTAGAAATGGCTCTTTTTAAGGTAAAAATAGCAGGTTATCACTTTTCAGAGAGTGAAATGAAAATCCATTTTCATTTATAGCCATTCATAGAAAAATTCCATTGAGCAAATAATTAATGTTTAATTAAAGTTTAGTGATAAATAATCACGTCAAGTTTGACCAGATCATATATCTGAAAGTATAAAAAAGTACTGCAGAACAGGAATGACCCATCTGTGTAAATATTAGCATGGGAAGATACTTTTATCTCAGTTTTAAGTTAAATTGTGACGCAAAGGTCATTAGTAATTTTACCCCACTGTGGAGAAATGGGAATGTGACATCATTTGATTTTCACAGAATGTTAAGAATGAAATATTTAGGTACTTTCTTTTTTTTTTTTTTTTTTTTTTTACCTCTTTGGTAGCTATATACATGGTATAACTGTTTATTCTGTATTCTTGCAAATTCATATTGTGCACATACAAAACACAAGAATCTGTCAACACATTTAAAACCATTTAGTTACTGTAGGATTGGGTCAAAATATTTTTCAATCGCAATATGTCGACATTTATGCGAACATTTTATTACTAGGCATCAACCTGTACAACAGTTCATGCCTCATGTGTTGTAACACCATTACCTTGACATCATTACAGATTACCAATGACCATGTGCTGAGAAGGCATACAAGATATGTTAACATTCCAACAGTAATTTAGATACATTGTTGAATTCACATTGACGTTTCAGAATGTTCTTCTAAGAAATTGATACATTTTGCAAAAAAATCAATAAGAGCAAGATTTTGATTTGTAAACTGATGTAATCATCATAAGATGTTAAAGAAATTGAGGCTTGGGTTAGAAATTGATATGAGACTGGAATTTGATATTTCATATCTCATCTTGAGCGTTCTAATCGTAAAAGACAAAAAAGAAGGACATTAGAGGCAGAAACCTTAATGATTGTGCCCTACGCCGAGAGAAACAATATCTATGGTCCCATGAACTGAGTAGCGGACTTTTTTTTTTTCCAAAGCATACCCCTTTCAAAAAGCATTTACAATTTTGCAACATTACTAATATATAAACTAAACTTTCTTTTCAAAAATAAGATGCTGATTTTCATCAAGTGTTTCAATAAGTATTTGTAACATGGGCTATGACAAAGGTTTCACATCTCCCAATACAAAGTATAAGACTGGTACAGGACTATTTAAATAGGCACATTCAGGATAATATATCAGCAAATTTGGAAGCATTGGAAATGTTTATTTTTTCGAGCTTTTTTCTAGTCAAGAAAACCAAAAAAAAGTGTTGCAGATGTGCACGTATGATCTCACTGCAGAACAGCATAAAACAGCAAGGCCAAAAAACAAACAAGGGCAAATATGAATGGAGTTCTGTCCGGTTTACGTCTGTCTTTCTAAGCATGTTCTTTACTAAAGTGCTACAGGCTAATTTTCTAGCAGCCACGTGAATTAGGCTCACTGTACAAATGTCTCTATTATGCTGTTGAGGTTTGAGTTCTTAGATTTATTGGATTTGACCTCTATCTTTGGCAAATATTCATTTTCACTCAAACCAGACGATAACGTATGAAACGAAAGCGAACGAGGAAATGGATCAGGCTTACTCCATGACACTTCATGCATGGTCCACACCTTCCTATGTAACAGGAACTCGTACAATCTTTTGTGGAAGCCACAGTCAAGGAGAGGCTACAGATGCAGCTGCTATGAGAGTTCAAATGTTAATGAGGATACATGTGGTGAGTATAGGCATCTTGTTTACATTGCACATAAAGAGTTGCATAATTGTAAACTACCGTTTCTATTTAAAGGTTCAACCAATACTTTAAAATCTGGAATGCCTGGTGAGTTGTTGCATTTTTGTTTGTTTTTTGTCTGTGTTTTTTATTTTCTTTCTTTTTTTCCAAAAAACACAAAGGGAAAACAAAAGGTTGAAGAGAAAGGCAGCTTGTGCGACATGTTGATTTTCTTCTCCAAATCACCATAAATTCTATTAAAGTTTTTATTTCATGGTGTATTTATGAAAGAAAAAGCACATATAATGAGGACTAACTAATGGGTCACTCAGGTAAATTGTCATGCCTTTTTTGTTGATCCTTGGTCATCAAAGTCCCAAGGGCAGACATCTGCCATTTTAACACCACTAGTAACTCTGCCTTTGGAATTTGAACTTTTCTGTTTGCCAGTGGTTGAACTGGTGCTCCGATTGACTTCTTTACTAGTTGCCGCATCTTCAAAATCCCAAGGGCACACCTCTGTCTTCTTGCTTTTTGCTAAAGCAACATTTGGACTTTGTCCTTTTTCCATTGAGACAATTTCCTGACTACTATCAAGATCCCACGGACAAACCTCAGCCAGTTTAGACTGGCTGACAGGTCTTTCTTTCGTTTTGCCAGAGGCTAACTTGTCTTTTGCGTTTGATTTCGTTTTGTCATCATCAGGACCCTTTGCGTTCTCTCTTTCCATTTCTGATATTCTGACAGGAGATGTTCCCTTCTTTATAGCGTGGGTCTCCTTTGTTTTAGAAACCTGAGAAGAACAAGGGTTTTTTTCAGAGATGGGACCTGACCCAGTCTCAAAGTCCCATGGACACACATCTGCTTTAGAGGGTGGCTGTAGTGAGCTGCCTGTGGATTTAGTAGGCTCGGAGAGAATGCTCTTTGTTTTGCCCTCTGTAGGCGTTGTACCCTTGCCCTTGATTTCAGTAGGTGAGGAGCTTATTTTCCCTTTGATCTCAGTTGGTGTGGTGTCCTTTCTTGGTCTGCTCTGGTCAGGGGAGCGATCCGAGTCCTTTGGCTTGCTCGACACTTCCTCAAAGTCCCACGGACAGACCTCAGCTTTTAGAACCTTGGCAACCTCTCCGGATGCCTGGGGTTGGGATATGGCAGGCTTACTATTGGAGTGAGGTTTTGGCCCCACTGCCTGACCGTGGTCTCCATTTCCTTCCTCCCACGGACATATGTCTGTTCTGTCAGCAACTTTCTGGGCTGGATGTCTGGCCACCGAGGACGACTGCTCTGTGCCTTTCTGCTTTTGCGACTTTGTCGCCTTGCTGCTACCTCCATGGACTGTGGTGGTCTGCTCGGGGGCAATGGACACATGTTTCTGGACCTTGTTTTCGGAGGGAGTCGGCAAGTCCTCCACTTCCCAAGGGCACACCTCTGAGAGGTCATACAGGTCTTTCCCCTTGGCTATTTCTGAGCAAATTGAGGGCTGGCTTCCGCTCATCTGTGGCTTCATTATACCGGTTTTGGCAGCTGTCTGCTTGTACTCCACTGACTGACTGACAATCATCTTCGGGTAACCGTCTTTATCTTCAGCTTCAGCTGAGGTCTTGGCATCCTTGTTCTTTTGATTCGCTTTTTTTGTAGCATCCTCCGCTGCTTGGGCCTTTCCGGTTAGACCAAGAGTTTTCTCTTTGGCACTGGCAATAACGCTAAGAGATTTCTGCAGCATAGATGTTCTAGGATGAATAGGTTTCTTATCAGCTGTCAGGTTGTGAGCGCTGGCTGACTTACACACCAAGGGAACTGACTCTGTTGACTCACTGGCTGCATCAATCTTCTCAGAGGACTTTTTGACCAGCTTCTTGCCCATTAGGGTTTCCAGAAGGGAGCCTTCTGTATTTGCGACTTCCATCTTGTCAGTTACTGAACTGCTGGAATCCTCACTGTGGTCCCGAACATGGTCATAACTGCTGTGGGACTTTTTAAGGGAGAAAACTTTGCTCTTCAAGGATTCGTCTTTGGCAGGCTTAACAGAGTGTGAGGGGTCAAAAGGATTCTTTCTCAGGACACAGATGCTGTTGCGGTTACTCCCATGCTCACCCGGGTCCTTGTCCTCGCGGCTACACTGGCGGCCCATTGTCTCTGGAATCTCAGTGATGCGGCGCATGAGGGAGCGACCTAGCCCCTTTTTGGAGCTGCGCTTCTTCTGCAGGTGAGGATTGTTGGCCAGCATCTTTTTCCTCTTATAAATCTCCAGCTGGGAGTAGAGTTTCTTCAGCTCTTCCTGTGAATTTGAAGACAAGATGGGCCATTAACTCACAACATATGTCTAGTTGTAGAAGTGTAGAAATGAAATGATTTAGTTACAGTGAAGCAGACGCTCTATTGCACAGAAAACATGCAGAACTAGTCATTATATGCAACTACAGACAGTGCCTCGAAGACGTTAGACCAAACCAACATGCTGTTTTACACTAATTAGAGACAGGACAGTCTGGGACGGTGTCAAATACGAAAATTTCATGTTTTATTGTTAGGTCTGAAACAGCCTCTGAAAAACTTCAAAGCATTGTCACTGAAATTTATACCAAGAGCAGAACTTTATCCCATTAGAAAAATGTCCTTTCTGTGAACAAAATTTGAGTCTTTGGTAAGAGACTTCTTCAGCTCTAACAGACAAACGAAAACCTCTGCTCACGTTGGTACGTTTTTCCCAAAGACTGTCGCAAGACCTTACGCCACAGCCATTAATAGAACTTAGCTGGCCCATTTCCTCTGGTGTCTGCAATAAAAAACTGCCATGGCTCAGTATGTTTGTCAGTTATAGGACAAGGGGTCAAGAGATATTTGCAGATTATGAAATTTCAGTTAATTACTAAGGCAAGAGAGAGTCAAGGGAAAAAGAAAGCCTTGAAAGAAAGCAGGGCACCTACCCGAATATCCTCTGGGTCCAGACTGTGCTCACTCCAGGCCGACGTGATGCTGCTATTCAGGTATGACCCAGACCGGCCCATGTCCAATTCATCTTCATAGGCCTCTGTAGCAATGTCATCCCTTAGATGTGTACCAGCAAACAAGAACTGTGGGAAAGATATGAGTGTTTAGGAAATTCTGTAAAATTTGATGTTAACCAACAAATGATTCAGAGGATGAAAGATGATTGGTGGGTTTACCTTTGGCACAAGCAGTAACCCTAAAGTAACAGTCACTGTCAAGTGTGTATGAGCAAAGAATAGCATCAGCATCCAGTCTGGGTGCAATTCAGGGGCAAGAGTGAACCTGTGGGTGGGTTTACAGAAAAATTAATAATCATCAAGCTTTGTATTTTTTGGTGATAGGCTGAATAAAATAAACCTTTGCAATTTCTATATTTTTCATTTTGGAAACTTCCTATAACAATACAGTACAATACAATACAGTCGTATGGTATGTGTGCATTATAGGTGTGGCTCTGGTCACAACCAAGTTCTTATATGAATTTTCATATCATTTTCAATATATGGTATCCACACAGCCAAAGTGGGTAATATGGTAAATGTTGCAACTTTGTTCAGCTTTGAAGCAACACCTAATGCAACATGTTTTGCATTTGTCTCCCCATAAACCTTTTTTATAGCATGCCTTTATCACACTTTTACACTCTACACTATTACTCTAATTCAAATAATTCTATGCAGAATCACTAATCATTGCACTCGTTCTAAGAACCCATTAATTCATAGCTTGAACCTGTGGGTGGATTTACAAAAAAATGAATAATCAGTTACACTTTTTACTTTATTTGGTGATAGGCTGAACAAATACAAACCATGTACAGTGGCATGCGAAAGTTTGGGAACCCCTTGAAGAATCTGTGGAAATGTGAATAATTTGAACAAAATAAGAGAGATCATACAAAATGAATGTTATTTTTTATTTAGTACTGTCCTGAGTAAGATATTTTACATAAAAGATGTTTACATTAGTCAGAAAAATAGCGGAAATGATTGAAATTGAAATTATTTCATGAACAAATTATGAAATTAAAAATAGCTGCAGTAGTTGTTCATGAGTCCCTGGTTTGTTCTGAACAGTTAAACGGAACACTGTTGTTCAGAAAAATCATCCAGGTCCTGCAGATTCTTCAGTTTCCTAGTCTCTTTTGCATATCTGAAGCCTTTCCAGCAGTGACTTGATGATTTTGAGATCCATCTTTTCACACTGAGAACAATTGAGGGACTCAAACACAACTACTAAAAAAAGTCCAAACATTCACTGATGCTCCAGAAGGAAACACGATGCATTAAGAGCTGGAGGTGAAAACTTTTTGAAGATCAAGGTAAATTGTACTTAATTTGTCTTCTGGAAAACATGCAAGTATCTTCTGTTTAGTATTGGGCAGTACTAAAAAAAAAATTGGACATCTTCATTCTGTTCAAAAGTTTTCACCTCCCGGACTTTAATACATCATGTTTCCTTCTAGAGCATCAGTGGATGTTTGAACCTTTTATGTTTGAGTCCCTCAGTTGTCCTCAGTGTGAAAAGATAGATCTCAAAGTCATACAGTCACTGCTGGAAAGGGTTCAGATATGCAAAAGATGATGGAAAACTGAAGAATCTGTAGGACCTGGAGGATTTTCTGAAGAATAGTGCTCAGTTTAACTGTTTAGAACAAACAAGGGACTCATGAACAACCACCACAAAACAAAAAAACAGTCGTAGATCATCCAGGAAACCACACACAGTATTAAGAACCAAGGGTTCCCAAACTTTTTAAGGGGGTTACTTTAATAATTTTTCGCTATTTGTTTTGTCTTGTGGACTCTATGTAAACATCTTTTATGTAAAACACCTTACTCAGGACAGTACTAAATAAAAAAAAATAACATGCATTTTTTACGATCTCTTTTATTCACATTTTTACAGATTCTGCAAGGGGTTCCCAAATTTTCTCAAGTCCCTGTATGTTTACATGGCCACCTTGCTACCTACAGAAACAAGATTTTTACTAAAATGAAATCTACTAAGTGAGTGATTTAAAAGGCTAAACTCAACTTCGTGAAACTCAAGACATGTGAACAGTACACCTGAACTGCACAAGTAAAGCCCCATTCAAAATGACAGAGTTTAACTAGATCTCAGTGTGAATGTCAATTAATGCTGAGAAGTAACCTTTGACATTAGCATGTAGCTAAGCTAACGCTTCTGTTCTCTACGTCCTTTGATTCTCTTGACTGAACATTTTTGTGAGATGGATCTGTTACTTATAACTAGTGATCAGGGGGTCAGCCATTTTGAAGGCTGTCTTAATCACAAAAACCTTCAAAAGCACTGGAACTTTCTTTCCTCAAAAATCTCACAGTGCACCGCAAAAACTAGAAAACTATGCTCCCTTATCAGAAACTGTATTATTTATACAAGCTATAATCAAACCTGCAGTCACACATTGATGTTTGATGGTGTGTTCATCTGTGCATTGTCATATTTTTTTTTTATCTGTGTTGACCTGCTGGGAGACTATGTTCCCTTTTACCATGTTTGCAGTAAGTTTTGCACTTTCGTTGCTTCCAGCTCTTTTAATCTGGAAATGGAACGTCCCTCTTAGATGGAAGATGCACTGCTACGTGGAATAGCATGGACATGTCGATACATATGCAGAATATAAGTACGTGTTTTAAAAGTCTTCCTCCTATTGCTCTTACATCACCTTCTGAGATTCCTGAGGTAAGCTAAAAAGGACCTGTGTATGCTGAAAACACTGGCTGCCACAATGCACTAATTACGGTTTATGATGAAAGGACATGGGTGCTGTTACACCAAAATACAGATAGTTAAGTAACACTATCCCATGGCTCTGTACTGTGATTAATTACTGTAGAAACAGTGGAGCGAGAAGCAAGCGATGCAGCACTTCTAAAAATCACATGCCCTGCCTTTGAAGTCAACTGCCTTTATCTTGTATAAAAGTTCAAGTGCCTGCCTGAATGAGTGCCTCATTACTGCTGAAGTTATTCATACGCTCCACAACCCTAAACCAACTCTTTAGAAGGCAGTGTCAGTCCATCGGGCAGAGGAAGCTGAGCTTCCTTAAAACTGCATTCAAAATTAACATAAGAACTAAAGGCGATAAAACTGTTCAAATAGCACAGGGGGGTTTTAACCACTGGCCAAATGTCAGAGGAGGCTGACAGCTTAATCAAAAATATCAATAGTAAACTGACCAATCAGAATGGATATTAAAATGATGTCATATCATTGGTTTCTATTAAAAATGTGCCTGAAACCACAATAAATGAGGTGAAACCTTCCAAACCAGTAAGCTATCTGTATCACTTTAGTGAAAAATACACAAGCAACCAGTTAATTATTATTAGGCATGTGCACCAAAGACAGTATCTGTTGCAAGCTATTCGTATCTTTTGATGTGGGTGGGGCTTAAAAAAGAAGTTTAAGAGGAAGGAGAAAGTCCTTGGTGGCAGCAACTCACCTTAAAATGTGGAATATGGCAGAGAGGATGAGCTCATTGTGCACTGCGATGGCCATGTAGCGTGGCTCATGAAACGCTGAGGGGACGGTCCTCACCGCATAACACAGATACACACCCCACAGGAGGAACAGGAACTCAGCTGTTTGAGAAAGGTAGTATAGAGTTAACACGCAACTGACTAGTACTTGGGGTCTACCAATTCCCACATCAATCCAAGAATGATGTGGCTGTCAAAACCTTTCTGTTACAACCCAATATAGCGCTAGATTGAAAATACTATAATGATAGAGAAAAAAGACAGTCAGTAAATGCAATAAAAGCAGTTTAGATTGCTTGTATTCTCTGGACACTGCTTGACAGACAATTGCAAATGAAGTTGTGGAAGGTAGTCCAAAGTTTTATAGTTCCCCATCCCCAATTGACACATCCTATACAATGTTAGCCTGTCAGCTGGCCTGACATCAATAAACGTGTTCCCCAGTGAAAATCTGTCATCATCAATGTGACGCTTACTAGTCCAGGTGTTACACTGGGCACATTCCAATCTGCCATGCTTGAGGATAAGACATCAGAATAAACATTTGTGCTGAATTCGATTCGTCACAGCCTGACTGATGCTTCCTGTGAGATCCGCTATGTGTCTGCAATTAGTGCCCAGGCAGCCCTGATTCATCACTTCCTTGGCTTGTAATATGAACATGATGACCATGATGACCTTTTTGGTTTAGCATACTTTATTCTTACAAGATATGCATAATGGACACTGTGCAGAGTGTGTTTACTTTGTTGTGTGAAAATTATACCTGAATGACACAAGATGTGTCAAAATGAGTAGTATACACAACAGAGTGCATTGTATCGCTTTTGATTTGGCCTTCTTTTTCCAATATCCATCTCATACAAATAAGATAAGGAGGTAAAGTAGTATAATGTAACCATTTTCATTATTGTTGTTAAACTAAATTACAACAACAATAATAACTAGATAGGTCAAGTTTGTGAACAAACTTTGAAGTTGGCTTGATAAAGCCTAGCCTGAAAGTTTGAAGCAGCTGTAAAAGCTTGAAGATTAAAAGTTTAGATAGATTAGATAGATGTTGACAGCATGTTGTTAGCATGATTAACAAGTTGTTAGCCTGTTGCTAACATGTTTCTAGCATGATTAGCACATTTCTAGCATGTTAATAGCGTGTTTTAAGATGATTAGCTTGTTGTTAGCATGATTAGCACATTGCTAACATGTTTAAGTACCGAAACTTGCTACTTTCAATACATCCATAGACATGCTGCTATGAGCATGTAGAAATACTACTGCTGCACATATGAAATAACCCCCATGTATGAAACACATGACATTACCCCATTGTAAATCTATACAGGTGGAGCTAGGGAAGGTGGAGGGTTTCTAAACTGTTACAGCATGCACTAGCCAAGTATTTTAATGCTGAGCAGCAAGATTACTGGTTGCTAATGCATAAAGAAACCAAGCAACTGTGCCATGTGGATGACAATGTCATTATATCAGATACATACGTTTAAAATACATACATATGTATAAAATACATACGTTTGTATTGAACATTTATGGAACCACAGATTTTGCTTAAAATCTATAAATGTATGAGGTGCCAAGGGGGGCATTTTGCCCCACACACGGGTTAAAAGGCTCACCCGTATAGGGCAAACGGCGCTGTATTGATAAAAATATTTTATATACATACATACATACATACATACATACATGTATATATATATATATATATATATATATATATATATGTATGTAGTTTGCATCAGAGAGGAAAAATCTAAATGCCGTCCGTCATTTTGAGGGTGATCTATTGTAAAATTGTAGCTGTAATTCCCACTCCTATCCAGTTGGTGGCGAGTGCGCTCCAATGTAGCAGCAGAGAACTGGATCCAGAACAAAAACGGAACTGTCACGCATGTTTTCCTATGTGTTTGATTATGCACAGGCGAGTACACAGAAGCTGCAAGGTAGCCACATTAAAGAGCGCCAAAACGGTATTTATTTACTGCTTGAATTTCCTAATGAAATGGACAGAATTTGAAATCTGACACTCTGTTTTATATCAAAAGTAACACAAAGCCTAGCCTATTGCTATTTTTTGAAGGAAGATGTAACGTTACTGTTTATTCATCAACTGAAAACAGCACAGACCAAAAGATCGATAGTGACTTAAGACTCGATTTTGGTTCATTACAATGAGAATCTATTCAAATCGAGAAATCGTTTTTTTTTTTGTTGTTGTCGTTTACCCAGCCCTATTGTATTTCGTTGTTTTTAAACACTGCACTGTCGTCCTAGGTTCATGATTAAAAATGAAAATGTGAACAAAAATAAATGTTTTATTCTAATTAAAATATGCAAATTATAATGACGGGTAATAATACATTATGACAGAATTTTTATGACCCTGTCTGTCAAAATGATGCACAATGTTAAAGTCTAGCGCAACCTCTGATATATAGATAAGTTAATACTTAAAACAATCACATTAAAATATGTTAATATAAACCATATTTTAAAATACATAAACAAAATCATAATACATAAATCAAAAAAGTAAAGATTCTGAAAGCACTGAAAGAGATCCCATAATAATTTAATATAGATGTACAGTAGTAACAACAAATGATATTTTATTATACGATATGATATGATTAATATCATGTTTTTAAATATGATGCTTTCATTCTAAACATGGTGATATGTTTAAGATGGACACCCAATATAATATATGATATTTACCATCTAAATATGAATCTAACCATGTCACGTTAAAAAATGGAAAGTCTGCCATCTATTACTTATGTTAATTTTTGTGCCTTTTAGCCTCAACAGCAGGGGCGCTTTTTTACCCAAAATACCATACTTTTACATATTGTTTGTTATTTAAGAACTGTTGCTTTAATTATCTTTCAACTGTAAATCATTAAAAAGACCTTTGTCTCAAAATATATCCAATAATTTTAGCGATTCTCATTTGCTACATAAATCTACAAAATTAAAAAAAAAACCCATCAAATTAGATAGAATTAGAAAAATTAGATAAAGTATGTGCAGAATCAACTTTGTGCTGCTGCCTGCGATCACATCAAGAATCAGCCAAATTTTCACGTGCTTCTTGAAAAACTAATTTTTTGGAAAGTGCTACACCACATTTTTGTGCCATCTAGTGGTTTAGAGGTCACCAAAAAACAAAGGTTTACCCCAGGCCATCTTTAGCCCCGTCGTACCCTACTTTAGATATACTTTTGCATGTCAAAATAAGTGTACATCTTTAAAGTACTAAAAAACTTTAAGTACACTTCAGTGGCATTTTATTTTATAATTTATTAAATTATCTGCAAGTACATTTTTCTAAAAATGTACTTTTAAGATTTAAAGTACAATTTAAGTACACATTCAATTCACTTAAGCACAAATCTGTTTCACAAGGGATGTGTAATTTCTAACAAGAAGTGAGTCATTCACAGAAAAAGTGGCTGCAGAAAAATTGGAATATATCACATTAGTTGTTTGGACTACATTTATGGAGCTCTCTTGCTATTTTTGGGGCTTGACAGCCCCAATATACATTATGCACAGGGAACATTCTACTAAACGTCTGCCTTTTGTGTTTTATGGAGTAAAGAAAGTCATATAGATTTAGAATGACATGAGGGTGAGTGAATGACTCTTAAGTTTCATTTTTGTGTATACCCTTTCAGATTCTCTGTACTGTCTTTTATTCAATAAGTGTCCATATTTGGAAGCATTTCATCTAGACCGTTTGATTCCAATAGTAATTTATTCCAGTCCGTGCTCATTAAAATGCCAAAAACTCATACAGGAAGCTCTTAGGTAACAGATTCACTCACCCACAGCAATCATGTAGTCCCAGCGGTCCAGGAGACACATGCTGAACTGTAGCCCATCAGTGGTGGAGCCCACACTGATGAGAGCGAGATGTCTGTTTGGATTCTGACAAACAGCGGCGGTCCAGGCTATTGCAAACCATAGCACAATCAGCAGGATGATACACAGAAGACGTAACACTCTCCAGCTGGTCATGTAGGGGATCCGTTGGGCTGTGCGTGACAGGAAAACCTTAAGAACCCTGAAAAACAATGAAAACAACCATTGTGTCATTATCACTTACATATTGGAACTGATGTGAGATTGGGTTAGAAAGATCCCACTTCATATTTAACGTGATCTCATAGGGGTGTAACGATACATGTATTCGTACCGAACCCTCATAATTCATAATATTTCAGTATTTGCAATGTATCCAAATGCTAAACTATTATTTATTATGTAAATTAGAGACTTTGTACTTCAGTCACGTTACAACAGTAACACAATGAGGCGGGCACGCTGATGTTTGGTTCACTGTATTTTATTCTGATAAAGTACCAACTGCGCTTTCAAGTCAGCAATGCTGGAACTGATATGGTTTGTGTGTGCACGCGTTGGTGCGATTACTTCAACTGTTTCCTTATACCAGCAAAATCTGAAAACTGAAAACACTGTCATTTACTGTCTTGTTAATAATGCATCACTATAAAAGGTCTTTTGTAAAATAAAGAAAACAAATAGGATGTCGCTTTCTGCCATTTAAGTTTCCTGCTGTCACAAAATGAACTGAAACTCAGCATATATAGGCTACGTTACGTGTCATACTGTTTTTTCCCTTGTTTATCTGGTAACTAAATCAAATATATTTCAAGTATTTATTCCTTGTATGTATATAGGCTATGTACTGCATATTTTATATATTTCAATATATATATATATATATATATATATATATAACATTATAATTTGACATAATATTTAGAATTTCACATCTAGGTGGGAAAATTTTTTTAATTGGTACTACTGTCTGTTCAAAATAAATGAAAAGAAACCTAGCATAGATTTGTTGTTTTTTCCTGTTGTACCGAAAATGTATCGAACCGTGACCCCCCGAACCGAGGTACGTACTGAACCGTGACACCTGTGTACTGTTACACCCCTATGATCTCATGATAATTCGTATGTATTCGACGTAATATGTGGTTCTACAAAACATACATTTACTTACATTTTTCCCGAGACTAAAACATACAATACTGACGTATTTACAGCATCTAAATGAAACAACACCTAAAAACCCTTATGAATATTGAAATCGCTGCATTATTGCATTATTATTGTTGTTTTTAGTTGCCATACCAATGGCCTTATGTTTTCAACTGCATTATTAAATTGTTTAATTGTTTACTTAACATAAAATGACAACATTACATTCTGTTCTGTGTGATTTCTGCTGCCAGCAGGCCTACATAATGTTAAACAAGACTCAATCTGCAATCGTTTAACCATTCATGTAATATTTAATTTGTTTACCGTGGTGGGACACAAAAGGCGTTTTCTCCGACAAGCTGTGACTAACAATAGAACCATAAAATACACAGCAACATAATTACAAAACGAAACAATTTTCACGAGTCCAGCGACTGTAAGCAACAGCAATAAACCCGCGCTGAAGTGCATTTTACAAATTCAAGTATTGCCGCATCAAGAGATGACAGGTTTTACGTCACGAAAATCGAACGCTCATTAAATTTGTCACAGATTACGACATGCCGTGTTTCTGGTGAGGTGTGTTTGAATGATGCACACGCGTCGTCACAGAGTGGATCGGGAAAATAATCTGGATAATATTTTCAGAGATTAACAATTTAAATTCTCCTCTGCACCTCACACAAACCTTCCGAATTCTACCAGAGAGGACTGCGGCTGCAGCGAAACGTCATTTGGACTGCTTTTGGTACTGCTTTTGACATTTCTGCAATAAATAAATGACTGTGATTGCACATATCTGTCTGTTATGTTTTTCTTTATTACTGTACAGAGAGAGTTATGGTTAGGTTTACAGGTAGGACTGAGGTAGTGACTATAAAAATATTTTTTATGCTGTATTGTTACTAAAATGACCATTTACCTGCATATTTTGGTCAGTTATGTTTTATATCCTTTTATATTCGCTATAATATTGGTAGGTTCAGGTTTGGGGGTGGGTTAAGGGGTCTAAAAATCTAAATCACTTATTGATAAGATGACAGAAAATGTATTTTCGCTATGAAATGGGTAGGTTTAGGTTTGGGGGTAGGTTAAGGGGGCTAAAAATCTAAATTGCTTATTAATAAAGTGATAAAAAGGCATTAATACAAATATTTTAGTGATATAAAAGATACGTAAATATTTGATGTTTTTTAGCTAAAAATACATAGTGATTTGTATGTTTTAAATGTTGAAATATGTCTAAATTGTTTATTGTTAGGCTGTCACATTAGGTGGCCTTAACTACTATGCACTTACATCAAAAAATAAGTACAATGTAATTATGTTCATATTGTATTGCAAATCACTTTTGCCGCTACTGAGGTGGAATATGGGAATATTGGTGGTATGGGTAGGTTTAATGAAATTACAGAATTACAGATGTAATTACACAGAGATATTTTTAAAATCTAAGTACAATGTATGTACACTATATCAAATTATTAATGGAAATGTACTGTAAGTAGTTGTTAAGGCCACCTAATATTTTGTTAAAGTTTTATTATGACTGAAGAATTGCACATGTGCATTAAGAAAGTAAAGGTCAATATTGATTACATTAGACATAATAATACATACATTATTCTTTTTGGATGTGGACCAATTTTTGATTTCAAAGTCTGGCTCATCAAACAAGCTTATAAATGGCCTTAGCGCGCAGAGTCTTCTCATTATCACCGTTTGTCTTTATGTCACATTGATAAAGTGTCATCTGCACCCCTTTAATGAGCGTCTAGTAAAAAAAAATTATCTGAGCAACGTGTTAATTTTCACCCAAGTGAAGTATATTCCCATTTCTGTCTAGATCTGAAGGGAAGTCATTCATTCCTGCTGCCTTAATTACGAATGCCATTAAGTCTTTTTGACATTCCCAGCATATATCATACCACCAAGCCTATATTCTCCTTCATCCTATTCTTTTGGAGGCCAGATCCTCAGAACCCACTAAACAGGCTATCCACTGTTCATTTTCTGCTTTTGTTGTCCAAACCATTCAATAAAATGGCCCAAGTACCTCCTGTTATTTGTTTTCCCTCAACGATTTTAAGCAGGCATTTTGGCGTGTAGCTTAACGATGTAGTGAATCTTTTTTAAAACGTACTTTACCCCTGATGAACTAGCCGTGGAACATACAGCTCTGACACTTTATAGGATGCTTACTTTAATTGGAAATTAGGGATAATACAAACTTTAACTGTGCTTAAAAGGGTTTCACAGCAGCTAAATCAGGAGAGCCTAATGCAGCAAGGTCACAGAGGAAATAAAGTCTGAATAAAAGTAAGAAAAGTGCATTAGAGGGCCTCTCTAGACATGCTGACCTTCTTTTTAGCATCTAAAGTCTTTAATGAATAATAGTCTGAATAGTCTGAAGATTTTATGAAACATAATAGGGATAACAAAGTTAAAGTATAATATTTGGAGACTAAAATCTAAATTCTTCTAAATGCCTCAAGTACCCTTATAAAAAAAATTAAGTGTGATTAAATTTAATATATTTAAGTGGAAACCAAATGTAATGTTTCTGTATACTGCATGTTAATTACAATGAAATGTACATGTATTATAGTTTTAATTTATATTGAAAGCGGTTAAGAGTATTTTTGACCCATTTAAAGGAGAAGTCCACTTCCAGAACAAAGATCTACAGAAAATGTACTCCCCCTTGTCATCCAAGATGTTCATGTCTTTCTTTCTTCCATCGTAAAGAAATTATGTTTTTTGAGGAAAATATTTCAGGATTTTTCTCCATATATGATATGGAGGAGTGATATGGTGCCCAGAGTTTGAACTTCCAAAATGCAGTTTAAATGCGGCTTCAAACGATCCCAAATGTGGTTGTAAACGATCCCAGCTGAGGAAGAAGGGTCTTATCTAGCGAAACGATTGGTTATTTTCATAAAAATAATACAATTTATATAGTTTTTAATGTCAAATGCTCATCTTATCTTACTCTGCCCGGACTATATCGCTGTTTTACCTTTTTTGTTAAGGGTGTTTGATCTTCTTTGCATGTTCACTTTGCAAAGACTGGGTTGGTACTTCTGCGGCAATGTAGGATGATTTTAAAATGATTTTTGAAGTTGAAGGAGAAAATACGATTAAAAACTATTTATTTTTAAAATGAAATAACCGATCGTTTTGCTAGATAAGACCCTTCTTCCTCAGCTGGGATCATTTACAACCACATTTGGGATCGTTTGAAGCCGCATTTAAACTGCATTTTGGAAGTTCAAACTCGGGGCACCAT
>JAHKKF010529613.1:14371-29476 GCA_019740295.1 Labeo calbasu | reverse complement strand
TACAGCAGAAGTGAGTATAAGGGTTTTTTTATGAATCTTTGCGATCGCCTTTCCTAATAACGTGGTAGTTAGGAAGTTTAGCGGCTAAACGCGGCTAATGCGGCTAATGTAATCAAGACCGTCTTTTCACAGAGAGAAGCCAGGGGCGGGGTGAGCAGAGCTCATTTGCATTTAAAGGACCAACCCCTTAGAATGAGATGAATTTTGCAGAGCTCATTTTGACAAGGTAAAAAGGGTGTTGTTTTACAAAACCATTGAGAATTTTTAAACAAAGTATATTAGAGACTTTTCATTAAGACCCTAAAGAATCATATCAACTTGTGGAAAATGGGCATCCGATGACCCCTTTAAGTCTAGATCTAGGCACAACAAGTAGACCAAGATCGCTGGATCTCAGTGTTCTAGAAGGAGTGTATGGATGGAGCGGATCTGTAAGGTACTGAGGGGCAAGATTATTAAGGGCTTTACAAACGAATAATAGAATTTTAAAATCAGTTCTATATTTGATGGGTAGCCAGAGCAGTGAAATTAAAATAGGAGTTACTGACTGATACTTATGGGTGCCAGAGAGCAATCTAGCAGCTGTGTTTTGCACTAGCAGTAGACGAGAAAGAAAGTACTGAGAAACACCATAATAAAGGGAGTTACAATAATCTAAACGAGTTGTTACAAAGGCATGGATCACTGTTTGAAAGTTACTCTGTGATAAGGAAGGCATCACTGCTGACTTGACTAGCTATAGCCTATAGTAGCCAACATATCGACGGTGCATGCAGAAAGCACAATAAAGTGTGCGTTTACAAATAATAAAAATGTTAAAATGCATTTATATTTAGATTGAATGTAAAATATGGATTGTACTGCATGTTAGCTTCTTAACTGTGCCCAAGAGCAGAATTTATTTAAACCCATATGTCTTACTAACAAGAAACTGTGCTTAACTACAGGTCGAGAGCTGTAGTTCCAACCACATTTTGCGACGCTTTTTGTGAATGTTCGTTTGAATTATGGTTGCGAGAAAAAAACACTGAATCACTGAACTATGTTGGTAACGACGGAATTTCTGACCATTGTTGGCTAATAATGCTTTTGGGAAACACACCCCTGGCCATGGTGTTTAACTACATAATGTTGTTCCTTGTACCACCTGGTGGATATTGTGTGAAGCACAACAATATTTAAAAAAAATCTGAAATAGCGCCTGCAGGGAGCTCCGTGATCACGCGTGGCAAATTGCAGGCTGCCGCGTGAAAAAAGACGCATTCTCAGTGGCCAGATCTGTATACAAATTTCTGTACAGTTCACAACACAAAGTGGCTGACAAAATATTTTTCTGCATTATAATAAGCGGGGGAAAGCACCTTTTTAGCTTTGTAGGATAGTAAAAAAAATAAATAAATAAAATAACAAAATCTAACCAGTAAATGTTATTATTTTGGGTCTGTAGAGTTACCATAGAACATTAAAATAGGCGGGTCAAATCGACCCGGGAACAGTACGAACGTAACAATTTTTTTTTATTCATGTCAAAACACATCAGCATGTTGAAACTTTGCATGCATGTTCATGACCCTAAATGAGAAAAAGTCACAAAATTGAAAGAAAAACAACGGTTTAATAGTATTTCAGACAGATTGAAAAAAATGATAGCTCATTTTTACCATCTTTGAAGGACAAAATATTTTTCTGTGTTGAAATTAATGGGGGAAAGGTCATATTTTTTAACTTCATTAGATAGTAAAAAAACTAAAATAACAAAATATAATCAATAAATGTTATTATTTTGGGTCTGTAGAGTTGCCTTAGAACATTAAAATAGGTGTGTCAAATTGACCCAAGAACAGTAGGAATGTAACAGAATTTTTGTGGACATGTCAAAACACATCGGTGTGTTGAAACTTTGCATGCAAGTTCATGACTTCAAATGAGAAAAAGTCACAAAACTTTAAGAAAAAAAAAAAATATATAAAAAAATAAGTTAACTGATATTTCCGAAAATCAAAAATCAAACCCAGGAACAGTACATAAAGGTTAACTGCTAAATTATTTTTTTGCATAATTTATAAATCACAATGATTGTTGTCATTTGAGAAATTTATTTTTACATTTCAGTTATTTCACTCATAAGCACAAACCAACAGAATATGAACTTATACACATGGTTTAAGTGAAACGTAAAAGATGAAAGTCGTGATGTAATTTCAAATATGGTGACCTATACTCGAAATTGGTGCTTTGCTTTTAACCTATCCAAGTGCGCACATACACATACACAGCAGTGAGAAGTGAACAAGCGGTGACAAGCAGTGAGAAGTGAACAATCACACAGGTGTGAACACACACCTGGAGCAGTGGGCTGCCATTGCTCCACTGCCTGGGGACCAATTGGGGGTTCAGTGCCTTGCTCAAGGGCACCTCATTCATGGTATTGAAGATGGAGTGATTACTGTTCATTCACAATCCCCACCTTCAAATCCTGCAGGTGTGGGAATCAAACCGGCAACCGTCGGGTTACATACACAACTCTTTAACCATGAGGCCATGACTGCCCCCCCTATTTATTTTATTTAATCTAGTGAACTGATTTACAATAGGCTATTTAATATAAAAATGTATATTAAAGACTTTGATATTAATTTAAAAATTAAAGAGCCTATGATATCTAAGACTTAAATGTAGTTTCTCTGTCTACATTATACAAATTGGTATAAAAATTCTATATATATTTAACAAAGAAGCTCTGATTTGAGGATTTGAACTCTTGATATCTGGCAACCACACACATGAAAGCTTGTATAGTAGAGGCACATACGGCAGTCCACAATAATCAGGCTTTAAATTTGGGGCTGAGCCCTGGCACATAGACTCCAGGGCTCGACATGAACTCTTCATTAACACCAGACAAGTAACCTGATTAAACCATCAATAACCAAAGATAACTCTGCAATCACCAAAACTAAACATAAGTATTATTCTGATTTTATTACATTTAGAGTAAGTGGCAAACAGTGAATAGCTATTGTATATAATGCATTCTGATGAAATGTGTTTTATTTATTTATTTATTTTTATTAAAACAATCTCATAACATTATTTAGTGCAGTATATTTTTTTTGTGTGCAGATAATTTAGTTTAATAATGTAAAGATAATCATATTATTGTTACTGGATTTATAGATCAAACAAAAAAATTTGAAATGAAAAGTGAAGTTTTAATGAGGTAAGGGGGAAATGCCTTCTATAAAAGTTTGAACATGTCCTTGGATTAAAAAAAAAAAAAACATGCAGATTTAGATGTCACAGCTAATAGAAAACCAATGAGAATACTACTTCAGAATAAATCATATTTGCAGAATAAAATCATGTTCATGATTTTCCTCCTAAATCTGACAGACTACATGTTATTTGGGAGGTAAACAGCTTCTGATTTGCTGTTAAATTATTGTCAAGTCAAAGAAAAGAGGAATTACAATGTTACTGTGTCAACAAAACAAACATATTCGGTCTGATCTCAAATTACATAAACTAATACTCACAGAGCTTTTCTGCAGTTCGCCACAGCCGGTATCAGTCTCCTTCTACCCTCATCTGATGTGTTGTATTTCTTCAGATCAAACTCATCCAGCACCTCCTCTGATATCTGAAGCATATAGGTGATTGTTGAGCAGTGAGACGGAGAGAGTTGATTCACTGAGTGATTCTCTGCTTTCACAAACTCCTGAATCTCTTTGTACAGAGTCTGATCCTTCATTTCCAGCAGACTAAGGAACAGACTGATGCATCTGTCAGCTGAGAGAAATTCATAATTACCCTTGATTTTCCCTTTAATGTACTGTGTGATATTATTAATAATCTCTGAGCTGTTCACTGTGTGTGTCAGCAGATCCTGTAAAAGTTTCTGATTGGACTCCAGTGAAACGCCCAGCAGAAACCGGAGGAAAAGATCCAGGTGTCCATTTTTACTCTGTAAGGACTTATCAACTGCTGATGTTAGTAGATGATACAAAGTGTTTTCCAGACTGTACCACTGATATCTTTCATTTAGAAATGACTTCAGTGGTTCCTCTTTCCTGACTACATGGCAATATAACACATATAAAGCAGCAAGAAATTCCTGAAAGCTCAGATGAATAAAGCAGTAAACTTTCCTTCGATGAATCACAGATTCCTCTTTGAAGATCTCAGTGCAAATCCCAGAATACACTGAGGCATCAGTGACATCTATACCGCTCTCAATCAGGTCCTCCTCAAAGAACATCACATTGCTCTTCATTAGCTGATTGAAAGCCAGTTCAGCAAGTTTCACAATCACATATCCGTTGGACTCCAGGAGTTTCTCTCGATTTGTCTCATCATACTTCTGATTCCTCATGCTGATCTGAGTCAGCAGGAAGTGGATGTACATTTCAGTCAGAGTTTGTGGGATTTCTGCACTCTCATCTTGTTCCAGGAGGTTTTGAAGCACAGTGGATGAGATCCAGCAGAAGATGGGTATGTGACACATGATGTTGAGGCTTCTTGATTTTCTAATGTGTGAGATGATTCTGCTGGCTTGATGTTTGTCACTGATTCTCTTCCTGAAATATTCCTCCTTCTGAGGCTCATTGAATCCCTGAATTTCTGTCACACGGTTGATGTCATTTGAGGGGATTTGACTGGCTGCTGCTGGTCTGGAGGTGATCCAGATGAGAGCAGAGGGAAGCAGCTCTCCTCTGATGAGGTTTGACAGCAACACACTCACTGATGACGTCTTAGTCACATCACAAACCTTCTGTCTGTCTGTAAACACCAGTGTGATTCTGCTTTCATCCAGACCATCAAAGATAAACACAACTTTACACTCCTCATAAATCTTTGAGTCCAAATCTTGAAGTTCAGGATTAAACTCCAGCAAAAGTCTGTGAAGACTGTACTGTTTATCTTTAATCAAGTTCAGCTCTCGAAATGGAAGAACAAATATGAAATCTACATCCTGATTGGCTTTTCCCTCTGTCCAGTCCAGAATGAACTTTTGAACAGAGACTGTTTTTCCAATTTCAGCGATGCCTTTAGTAAGAACAGTCTTGATTTTATCTTTCTTCTCACATCCTGCTTGTTGTAAGGGTTTAAATATGTCATTGCAGTAGATTGAAGTGTTTTGTGTTCTGGATGTTTTCTCCATCTGTAGAACCTCATGTTCTTCATTTACTCCTTCACTCTCTCCCTCTATGATGTAGAGCTCTGTGTAGATCTTGTTCAGGAGGATTTGGTTCTCTTGTCGTTTGATTCCCTCAAATAAGCTCTTGTATTTGTTCTTCAAGCTGGTTTTGTGACAGCTTTTGCCTATCTGCCTTTTCCGACGAATTAAACGGGTCAGACGGGGCATCACTGATCTGATCTTCTCATCTTTTTTCACTCTTCAGAAACAGTGAGAGGAAATAAGACAAAGTGATTGTGAAAACACATTAAAATCCAGAAAATGCATCCAAAAAAATCTGAGTACACCAGACTCTAACATTTAAAATCCCATGCTTACACATAAGACACAGTTTAATAAGCCGCTTTTAGATAAAACATGCTTGTAGGTGTAGAAGAGTTTCTAATGTACTAGCTAATTCTTGCCTTGAGAATGAATGGTGCAAATGAATAAAGTACAGACACTCAGCTACACACTGCTCACACTGGTACTCGCTCAGGTTCATAGGTCACTGCTCCATCAATATGTTGAGGGCTATGATGTGTAAATTTGTTTCTCTTTACAGACACACAGCTGGGTTCTGGAGATGCTGGTTTACATTTATGAACAGAAACCCCCTTCTTTCTCTGCCCACAGAGACTCGGTGTGTCCTACTCTAGTGCATGTTTTTATATCATTACTAAGTGATTAATTTGTTGACTAGATGCTGCATTAGCGGAGAAAGGACAGCAGTATACTTTTGCCTGTTTAGTGATCAAATAAACTCTTGCAGACCACTGCATGAATTGAATGTGACACGTCCGGTGTGTGTGATACACAAATGTTCTAGAATAGAAGCAGTTAAATTGTGAAAGTACGCAATATCCATATGTAGGTGTAATTTCATTACTATGGCCTTTGTGTATATTTAAAGATGGTCATCTTTAGCGTGACTGTTGATGTAATGGTAACACTTTACAATTTGTAAAATTTTCATTTTAACATTAGATCATTCACACTCAAAGCAATTGTTGTAAATTAACTGATGACAGATAATAGTTTTGATGTACTCTGCTTGACTGAAACCTGGCTAAAACCAAATTATTATATTGGTCTAAATGAGTCTACTCCACCAAGCCACTGTTATTAGCATTAATCAGATTAGTTGTGGCGGCGGTGTTGCAACAATATATACTGATATTCTCAGTGTTACTCAGAAAACATAATTCAGGTTTAACTCATTTTAAATACCTCTGCTTAATGTTACACTGTCAGATATGCTAAATAAATCTGTCCTATCTCTTGCTTCTCCAGGGCCGTATACAGATTTCCTAAAAGAATTTGCAGATTTCCTCTCAGACCTATTGGTTAATGTTGATAAAGAGATAATTGTCTGAGATTTTACCATTGACATTGATAACACAATTGATGCATTAGGACTTGCATTTACTGACTTAAACTCTTTGGTAGTAAAAACAAACGTCACTGGGCCCACTCATCATTTTAATCATACATTAGATTTAATTATATCACATGGAATTGATAATACTGATATAGATATTGTACCTCAAAGTGATGATATTACTGACCACTTGTATCGTGCATGCTTTGTATTACTGATATCGTCCGGGTAGAACTATTGTTCCAACTATTAAAGACAGTTTCAGAAATAACCTGCTTGATTTATCTCAACTGCTCTGTGTACCCATTAATACACATGAACTAGATGAAATGACTAGCAATATGGGCACTATCTTCTCTAATACATTAGAAGCTGTTGCCCCCATCAAATTAAAAAAGGTTAACAAATATTAACAAATAATCAGACACCACCCGAACTAAATATTCCCACACAGTTTAATAGTAATGACTTTGTTGAATATTGAGTCAATATTCTGCATTGTTTTGAATGTGATAATTGCAATTGTGCAGTAAAGACATGTTAAAGATATGTTATGACCTGAGTGTCTTTCTTACTGTTAAGTCTAAAAACATAACAGAACTGGGGATGAGATTTGAAAGGAACCCTATCGTGCAATAAACTACAAAGAGGTATTTCTGTCTATCCTACCTCGAAAGTTCTGCAAAGTTGTTTGCTACCGATGGAGGAGGGGACATGTACAAAGGTCTAACGTGCCGTAAATAAGGACAACAGAAATTGTTTAAAGGATATACATAATAATCAACTGAAACAAAAGAAAGGAATAGATATGTCTGGGTGTGTCGGACAAATGGATCTTTTTGACAGTATGGTGGAAGACTGGGCAACGTATGTAGGCAGAACCTGATTTTACAAGTACGACATGTTCCTGGATCAACATCTTTGTTGACCCTGGAACAGTGTTCGAATGGGGGGGGGAACCTATAAATAGATTCCTATAAATAGATCCTGGACCTATAAATAGATTCAATAAAAATATAATACTTCAAACATGGACTATGCTCTTGGCCCCCCAAGCTCCCTGATCAGCCATGGCCACATGGACTGTGTGCTCGGCCATGGCTCCCCGAACTCCCTGACCCGCCATGGCCACATGGACTGTGTGCTCGACCATGGCTCTCTGAACTTCCTGACCTGCCATGGCCGCCTGGACTATGCTCTTGGCCATGGCTCCCCGAGCTCCCTGATCCTCCATGGCGTTATGAACTCTATGCTCCGCTGTGGCTCCCTGAACTCCCTGACCCGCCATGGCCTTATGGACTCTGTGCTCCGCTGTGGCTCCCCAAGCTCCCTTACCCGCCATGGCACCCGGGACTGTATGCTCCGCCTTGGCTCCCTAAGCTCCCCGATCCGCCCTCCTTTCCCTCCGGTGTCTGCCCTGCACGAGCCTCCAGGGCGCCCACCCTCCCTCCCTCCCCAGTGTGATTGTTCACCTGTCTCCCCCTGATTGGTTCGTCTGTGTATCTAAGGTTGGTTGTGTTCTCGTTTGGTTGTCGGTCGTTAATAGTCATTTGGGATTTCTACATGGGAGAGTCTGTTTTGTTCCGTCGTGTTTCTCTGTCGTGTTTGGATACCCTGCTGTTCCCGTCAGTTCCTGTACACCTTTTAGATTATTGTAAATAAATGCACATCGACTGGACCTCAGCGTCTCCTCATTTCCCCGCACACCATGCGTAACAGTTATGAGTGCTTAAACACTAGCTAGACTGACTGTGCTCATTTAGAGTGTGTTCTTTCACTGCGTGATTCAGTCTAATAAAATGCATTTTCCCAAAATTCAAGATATGGGAGCAGAAAATGTATATTTATATAATTTCATATAGTTAATATCACACAAAAAGTGCCATTTTTTTTTTTCAAAAAGCACAAATGTGATATTGCTCTTAGGGGGACCCCCCAAGAGCTTTGACACAATTCGAACACTGCCCTCGAACAACATTGTGATTAACCAATCAGATCTGAAAAAACTGTTTATAGTTTTTATGAAGGTTAGTCTTACAATCAGTGTTTGGTGCTTGTATCAGTGTCATTCATCTATCATTTCCTCTGATTTTAGGAATTACTCATGGGTGAGATTAGGTTTAGGTGTAGGGATGTGGTCAAGATTAAATTTTTGGATTAAAATGTTGTTCCAGGGTCAACAAAATATGTTGACCCAGGAACACATCTAACTCAGCAAAATCCGGATGTGCACGTATGTAGAGAGAGTTGAACAGTATTGTTTAGCCAATGACATCGGGAACAAGAGAAAAGTACCCGTTCTCTTGAGTGTAAGGGGGCAAAAACATACAACCTCTTGCATAGTTTAACTACCCCAGTCAAGCCAGTGGAGAAAGCATTAAAAGAAATTGTGGATGTGCTGTAAACTCATTTGAATCCAAAACCCTTGATAATCGTGGATCGCTTTTGCTTTCATAAGCGGAATAAAAAAAAAACAGAATCAGTATTGGAGTACATGGCCGAGCTCTGGAGGCTTGCTGAGCACAGCCAATTTGGCGATGGTCTGTCTGATGGTCTGCACTCAGAGATAGACTTGTTTGCAGTCTGCACACTGAGAGCATGCCAAATAGGATCCTTACCAAAATTGAATTTACTTTAACACGAGCCCTAGAAATCAGCAACTCTAAGGAGACAGCCGCTAAAGACACGCTGGAACTGCAAAGAAAAGCGTTGAACTGCACATGTTGAACTGCATGCCATTAAAGAGATGGATCAAAAAAGAGATGGATCTGGGTGAGGGGTAGAACTGAAGATGGAACTTGACTGGGTTACACCTATAATTTCAGTTGTCAAGAAAAGTGGTGATGTAAGAATCTTTGGTGACTTTAAGGTCACAATTAACCCAGTCTTGCAGGTGGACCAGTATATTTGCGTCACTCTCAGGTAGGCAGCTTTTTCAAAAATTGGTCTTGCTCAGGTGTACTTACAGATGGAGATTGAAGAATCTTTGAAAAAGTACCTGACAATAAACACACATAAGGGCCTCTTCTGCTACAACAGACTTGTTTTAGGGGTGTCATTAGTGCCAGCTGTATGGCAAAGAGCCATAGATCTGTTCTGCAAGGTATCCCAGGCACACAGTGCTATTTGGATATTATAGTCACTGCCCATGACGATGATAATCACTTGGCAAATTTGAATGCTGTTCTTGAAAGGCTTGCTGATTATGGACTGAAAGCAATTAAGAGCAAATGCAAAACATTTTTAAAAATTCAATTGAATACTTTGGACACCAAATTGACAATGACTGCCTTCATATATCTCAAGACAAAATCAATGCTGTGTTGAAGGCACCAAAACCAGAAAATGTGAAACAGCTTTGTTTGTTTCTTGAACTTGTGAATTATTATCGTAAATTCTTGCCAAATCTTTCCACAGTAGTACATCCATTGAAATATTGCTGCATCAGGAGAGAAAATGGATGTGGTCCAAAGAGTCTGGTAAAACACAAACACTCATGGTTGCATGAAAGAACTGCTTTCCCAATAAGTATTCCTAAAAGCACCAAATCATTCAAATATCAAACAAATTTACATAGAACATTGAAATGAAAGGTTGGGCAGGAATGGAAACAAGGGAAAGACAAAAGAAAATCCCAGGTCGTCCAGATACGTTAGAAGTTGAGGAAGAAACAGGCGAAATGGAGCCAACCGCTAGCCGACATGCTAACACTGAAGGGGAAATTGGCTTGGAGAAAATACCCGAAGAGCTGAGAAAATTCAGGAAGGAAAATAACGAAAAACTAGCAGACATCAAGGAAGATCTGAACAGCATGAATAAGAGGATTGAAGAAGCCGAGTGATCTTGATCCATCATCAGAGCTCCAAATTCAGAGGGTTCATAGGGCTCTGGCGCCAAAACAAATGGACAGTGCAAGACCACGCTCCATTGTTGTGAAATCCCTGAGCTTCAAAACGAAAGAAGTCTGAAGTGGAACAACACCCTAATCACATGTGACCACGATTACCCCCCTGATGTTTAAAAAAAACCCATAAAGAATATGCGCAGGCAAAAACAGTGTTGAAAGAAAAAAAGATAAGGTTCCAGACCCCATACCCTGTAAAACGTGTATTCTACAAAGGTGAAACTGTGCTGTACAACTCTGCAGAAGAGGCGACAAAAGAAATGAAGGCACGGGGTCTACAAGTGGATGTCATCTGGCCACAGCAGATGCTGTTCAAACGCCTCCAGCCCCGAACTTGGACAACAAAATAGGGATGAGGCAGTCCAGGGTAAACTACCTCAGCACCGGATAATGTGGAGCGACTGAAAAGTTTCAGATGAAAATGAATGGTAACTGTGATGTATCCTTGGAACTTTCCTAACGTTGGACTGTGTTTATTCTGGAGAACATGGAAAAACAATAATGGAACAGTGTCAATAATGGAACTTTTTTTGTAAGTACAGTCATTTACGTAAACTTGGGTATATATTTTTTTCTATGTATGGTAAAAGCGATAGCCCTTTAAAGATTTTATTTATTTTAGTTTTAATACTGGGAGATTCTCACAAGATTCTCTTCTTCGTCTTCACTGACCTTTCGTCTGAAACTAAGCACTGTTTGAGTGCATGTTCTCTAGCAGAAGGCTTGAAAAAAAAAAACGGCTCACGTGTGACATGTGTGGTTAGGAGCAAGTGCTTTCAGCTCCCGAGGGAGTTTTATTGCGCTCGTTTGTACTCATTGCTTGTCTCTTGAGAGAGACGCTCTGATACCCGCAGCTTTCATACGGCTCACGAGCTGTGTGTGTATGGTGAAGGGTTAGCAAAAATCAGCTCTCAAGGGAGTTGAATGATGATTGTTGCGTTCATGTTTCTTGTGAGAAACAGGAATGCTCTCATACCTGCTCTCACAAGCTTGCGGGCTGTGTGTGTGTGGTAAGAGCAGCACGTCCAGCTCTTGATGGAACTGAATATGCTCATTGTGATGCATTCGCTAAGTCACTGTTTGTAATACCTGAGTTTGCATGAGTGCGTTCGCCTCTCATGGCATTAACAACATATTAGCGATGGCGGCTCTGTTCTCTGTTCTCGCCTGATTTCCGAGGGAATCTAGCACGGTGGCGGAACGCGTTTAGCTCCTACAGGAGCTGAATATAGGCTGCGTGTTGCGGTTGTGGTGTTAATTATCTGCCAATACAACTGCCAATAATTTATGGACAGAATATTAAAAGGGGACCTCCTTATTATAGCCATCTGAGGGTGGTTGTAGTTCAGCCATGGTTATGGCGGGACAGACTTAAGTGCAGCTATCTGAGCTAGGTGTGTGTTAACCTGCCCCTTCTGGAATCATAGCTATCTGAGGATAGCCATGTGTTAGTTTGGTGGTCACTCCCCTTCTTAGGGTTTTTAAGTAGCGGTCTCCTTGAGCCCTTACCTAGACAATGCTGTTGCCCCCCTTTGGATTGTAAGCAGACAGCCTACTCTCTGTAGTCTTGGTGGTTCCAGTCAGTTCCACCTCTGGTAGCCCTTCCTACACACATAGGTATCTGAGGATATTTATGTTATAGCTCAGTGACTGCTCCCCTTCCTAGGGTCTTTTAAGTAGCGGTCTCCTTGAGCCCTCGCCTAAATAGCGCTATCTCCCCTGCTAGGGTTGTAAGTAGATAGCCCACTCTGGTGGTCTAGACTGCATCTAGGAGGTTTTACCGGGGGTTTTTCACTGGCTATGCAGGACTAGCTGCTGATAGCTCAGTGATTGCTCCCCTTCCTAGGGTTTTTTAGGTAGTAGTCTCTTTGAGCTCTTACCCAGACAGCACTGTCTCCCCTGCTAGGGTTGAAAGTAGACAGCCCACTTTTTGTGGTCTGGTTAATCTCAGCGGGTCCCCTTCTGGTACCCTTCCTAGGCACACTGACTATCTGAGGATACCTTTTAACTGAAGTCATGCGCGGGAACGATGGTAGGCGAGTACGATTCTGCTACTTTGTGTGTAGCCTGTTTTTGCTGTATTTCTGGGACCTGTCTGTTGTGCTTTTATTTTCGTTTAGGTTGGTCCTCTTTGGCCTTCAGGTCCCCATTACAGCACTACATTTAGGGCTACGGTCCTTCTACCAGCTAAGCTCTTCAGAAACTATTTTTCACAGGATGTTCCTGGACACTCCTGGCTAGACACTCCTGCCTTTGAGGCTGCCTGACTGAGCTACTCTATCTGTTCCTTGCCCTGAGGGGCTTCCTGTCTATCCACCCAATCATCATGCCCTAAACCTCATACTGTTTTCAGTGATCTAGTGAGTTGCTGATCCAAGGATTGGGCTTGACTACACTGTTTTCCACAAAGGTGTGAGTGAAAGGTGTTTCTGCGGAAACCCTTCAGAGTGCTCTGGCTCTGAGGAGCATCATGCACAGAGAGCATGATGGGGCCCTTATCGTTCTTGCTAGCTCTGCGGGTCTGGTCAGAACGGGGCCCATTCTTTCTATCGAGATAGTTAGCTCATAACTGCTTGGGTTGGCAATGGCTAATGCCCCTCGGGAAAATACCCACAACAGCCCGAGGGCTGGGGGCGCTGCTGCAAGCTATGCAGCCATTCTGAGTTGCTGACTCGTCTCTGCTGAAATGTCTGATCCCCAGTGAACAGTTCTCATTTCCAAGGCCTCTTTGGCATGGCATGACGATGTTCCCCCCGCTGTGGGAGGGTCTCTTAAGAGCTTGTCACCCCTGGGCGGATCAGGTGTTCCTCCTCGTCTTTCAGGAGTTAGAAGCCTGTCCCTAAGCACTGACCTCTCACTTGGTCAAGTGTATCGGCTCCATGGCAGAACTATCAGACAGCCAGCTCCGGCTGAATTGTCTGTTTTGGCGTAGTGGTACCCCCCTCACCATGAGGGTTGACCCTGAGCATTACCCTAACTGGACAACTGAGGTTTGCCCTTACTGCCTACCCCTTGGAGCCCTGTTTGGATGGCCTAGCAGGGCTCCCCTCATCTAGAGGGTTATCTACTATCACCGACCTCTGAGTAAAGCAGTTTTCTAAAATCCATGTTAGATTTTAATACAATCCTCAATCCAAAAATAGATACTTCTAAAGTGTCAGAGAGATATGTAACTCCTATAGCAAGAAAACTTAAAGCTCAAGACTGGTAGACTTTTGGAGAATTTTTTTTTTCCCTCAAAGGATGAAATTATACCCATTACTCTCACCCACATTCAAAATACTCAAGAACAGACTGTTTCTTTCAATTTAATAAAGATAGACATAAGCTAATTAAAGGAACAATGGACCTATCTGACCATGCACCTGTATATGCCTTAGTGAGTTTAAATAGAATTCATAATAATACAGTATGGAGACTGAATTCCAGCATTTCAAATAATGAGCAGTTCGTAGTACATATGAAAACTGAAATTAAACATTATTTAACAGAGAATGACGATGGAGAAGTATCCCTGTCTGTACTATGGGATGCCTGTAAAGCTGTCTTGAGAGGAAAAATAATTGCAGAAACCGCACTAGCTAAAAAACTAAGACAGGAGAAATTCATGTAATGACAAAGAAAGTTAAAAGAGTTGGAAATAAAACACAAAAACACAAGCCCAAAGATCTGGCCTAATCCAAGAAATTGAAAAAAATAAAAGAAGAAATCAATGAGCTACATAATGTTGAAATAGAGAAGAATCTCATATTTCTAAAACAACGCTACTACGAAGCTGGGAGTAGGTCATTAAAACTCATGTCATTTAGGCTTTGAAAACAACAAGTTGATAACACAATCTACAAAATCAGAGATCCCAAAACTAAAAAAAAAAAAAACTTTACATAGATTGGCAGAAATCCATGAACAATGTGAACATTTTATAAGAAACTATATACAGAAAATGCATCTGGATCAGAAATCAATATCAACGCATTTGTAAGTTCCCTAAAATTACCTAAGTTAACAGAGGAAAAAAAAACAAAAGTTTAATAAAGGATATAACCTCACAAGAACTGCTAAAAGAGATAGCTAGATTAAAATTGAACAAATCACCAGGTACAGATGGGTTTACAGGGGTATGATTTAAAAAAAAAATAAATAAGGAACAACTTGTCCCTATCCTTCTTCCTGCCTGTAATACTGCACTTAATGGAAAGGGAATCCCTATCTCGTGGAATGAGGCAATCATTTCCCCTATTCCAAAGGAATAAAAAGACAACTTAGATTGTGGCTCATATAGGCCTACAGTATTTCAGTCTTGAATGTTGACTATAAGCTATATACAGTAATACTACTAGGAGAATAGAATGATTAGTTCCAGAGTTAATTCATGATAACCAGACAGGGTTCATTTTACAGAGACAAACACAGGATAATGTCAGACGCACACTACACATATTAAAATATATAGAAGAGAGTAACATACAAGCAATGATATTAAGTCAAGTCAAGTCAAGTCAAGTCACCTTTATTTATATACCGCCTTTAACAATACAGAATTGTGGCAAGGCGGCTGTACAGTATTAAATAGGAAAACAGTACATCAACAATGCCAAAGGCAACAGTAAACACTCACATTTTAGGTAAAGGTAGTTAATCAAA
>JAHKKF010529613.1:0-14321 GCA_019740295.1 Labeo calbasu | reverse complement strand
TTATATCGCGTCATTTTTATTTTATAGAACATTAAAAACATCCTGGCGTCGTCAAACATTTCGATGCAATGAAATGAAACATACTTCATAACGTTTCATTCGACTGCACGTGTAGTCAGGAATATCATTATAACACAACAACTAATGTAAGTAGGCTAATAAAAGAAAGACTTACTCTTTCGGTGGATCTCGCCGTGCGTCGCATCGCGCTCTTCCTCTGAGGGAAATATAAATGTTTCTCCTCACAGCGCGTTTCTTCCAGTAACAAGATGCAAGTAGCCGAGATGAACAATGAAGTGAATCTCCTGCTTTGTTTCCGTTGATGTGGGCAGTTCGCCGCTCGCTCCTCCACGTGGCTGATTATAATAACAAACCAAAAGCAGCTCGTGGGCGTGAACAAATTAAAAATAATTAGGTCGGAGGAGAAAGACTGGACATGGGGTTGGTTTCATACGGATTACTTTAACACATGATATTTGTTTTCGATACGACTGACTCCATTTAAAAGTAGACATAACAGGCTTTCTATAGATCTCTCTCTCATGTCTCTGTGTTTTGTATTCGCTGAGTTTTAGTTCATTTTAGTGACGCATTTCTTAATGACGATCACAGACAACAATGCGGCAAACTGCATACCCTGATTGTTTGCTTTATTTCACAAAACCACAGAGTGTTGTTGTTATTATGAGTGTAGAAAAATAAAAGTGAATTCCTTACAGATTCCATTGATGTATTGCTCTTATCTGTACGATCAGAAATGACGGAGAAATTTAACTTCTTTTTGACGTTATCAGAAAAACGGCCACAAACCGCGCCGGCACGTTTTTCGACCCCAGAGGGTTAACAACCGTTGGTTGTCGCTTAGGAGAAATAAAATAACCAAAATTAACATTCCTTTTTCCAATACAGTCAGTTAAGTTTCAATAATGGTTATACATTCTATTTGTATACCTGTGATATTTCTAAAGTATTTGTATGGTATTATATATGCAAGTTTACATATAGTTCACTGAGAGGAACATACACATACACTTTATTTGTCACATACACTGTTACATGCAGTGAAATTGTACCCCACCGACCATACACAAACATCACATTTCAGGGGAAGACAGGTCAGTCGAGAAGTGGCATAGAAAACAAGGAAATAAGATACATTAGGAAAAAAGGAGGCAAAAAAAAGCCTCCCATACTGTCCTTCAAGTAGGGCAGTGTGAGATCAGGGAAAAAAAGCCCCAGCAACAAGCACTTGAACACATAAACATAGACATAACATTGCAACAGGGGAGGGGGACTGGGGATATGGAAGTAGTCCAATGTAGGCAACAGCCATCTGGTCCGGAGAGACAGTAATGTTTCCGTGACAGACTATATAATTGATTTTGAACAACATTACTCTCGGATATGCAACTATAAAATGGAACTTCCTGATGCAGTATTAGCTTTCAAGCTGCTGGACACTGCATGCTTGGACGTTAAAGATTGACAGTTAGCTTTAACAGCTTGTGCAGATCTGACTTTTGCATCTATGAAGTCGGCACTAAAGAGGAAACGGATCTGTTTCAACAGTAGGAATTAACCAGGAAACGGCATATATAACAGAACAGAGGCGACGGAGAGCCAAGTCATGGCCCCAGAATGACCAACAAAGGACACTGTTACCTGGCACAAATCCGCTGGACAGATATGGTCACAGATCAAAATGTGCAGTGTGTCAAAGTACGTTCCACTGGGCAAAGGACTGCCCACACAAAGATGAGCAAATCAAATTGACTGAAGATTGTAAATAAGTCAATGTGGAGGAGTGTAACATTATTCAGTTTACAGAAGAATTACACTCTGAAGCAGATATGCTTATGACTAAATGTTTTGGATCTGCAATTATAGACACTGCATGCACTCGAACTGTGTGTGGTCAAGAATGGCTAAATCACTACATCAATGAGCTAAGTCAAGAGGAGACAACAGATCTGAGGAAGACTGAAACACAGCCATAGGCCGTTTAGGTTTGGAGATGGAAAAGTGGTCCACTCCAACAGAAAATTGAAAATTCCTGCAAAAATTGGACCGATCAAGTGTAAAATCAAGACTGAAGTTGTCCCAGCTAACATCCCATTGCTCTTAAGCAAAGACTCACTGAAAAGAGCAGGAATAGTATTAGACATGAAAAGTGACAGAGCAGTAATGATTAATCATTCTGTTGAACTTGAGTTTACAAGCTCTGGTCATTACTGTGTAAACATAAATGGACAACGAAGGTAGCCCTAAAGACATGCAGTGTAGTGAGCAGATCTTGGCAACTGCTGAAGATGTTATACAAAAGGAAAATGATGAGGATGAGGATGAAATCCTAATAATCTCAGAAAAAATTAGCTCAGCAGAAAAAGGTAACATCCTGATAAAACTTCACAAGCGGTTCGTTCATGCTTCTGCTGATAAACTGCAGCAACTTCTCAATAGCTCAGGAAATAAAGACACAGAATGCAACATCATCTTGCAAAAAATTGTGAGTGATGCCAAAAATACAGTAAAGCTAAACCAAAACCTGCTGTTGGTCTGCCGCTGGCATCTCAGTACAACAAAACTGTGGCTGTAGATTTGCATGAGCTTGAACCGGGTGTGTGGTATCTCCACATCATTGATCAGTTCACCCGGTTTAGTGCAGGCAGCATTCTGACTACAAAAAGATCTTCTGAAATAGTGAAACATTTTTTCCATGACTGGATAAGTGTACATGGCCCACCTCAGAAGCTGTTCAGTGACAATGGGGGAGAATTTAATAATGATGAGGTGAAAGATATGGCAGAAAACTTCAACATAGAAGTAAAAACAACAGCTGCATTTAGCCCGTGAAGCAATGGACTTCTGGAGCAACAAAACAAAATGCTCACAGAAATCATAATGAAAGTGAAAACAAGTAACGGTTGTGATTGGCACACTGCAATGGACTGGGCTTTTATGGCCAAGAATACTATGCAAAGTGTCCATGGCTACAGTCCTCATCAGCTGGTGTTTGGACAAAATCCCAACTTACCCTCTGTGCTGACTGATAAACCTCCAGCTTTAGAGGGCACTACTAAGAGTCAGTGGGTAGCAAGACACATCTCTGCTTTACATACATCAAAAAAGGCTTTCACAGAAGCAGAGTGCTCAGAAAGAATTTGCAGAGCTTACAGAAGTGCTACATCACACTGATGGAGAATATGAAACAGGTGATAAAGTATGTTACAAGAGAGTGGATTGTCCAGAGTGGAAAGGACCAGGAACTGTCATCGGTCAAGATGGTGCAGTGGTATTTGTGAGACATAGAGGGAATGGCATTAGGGTACATCGACTGACACTGAGAAAAGTGAATACAGAAAACAAGGATCAACATGCCACAAAGACTGATGCAGAAAATGATGCAGACAATGAACAAAGACAGGAGTTTGCTGAGAGAAACAGACAGTTAACTCAAGAAACAGTGACTGAGGTGCAACAAGAGGCAAATGGAGGACAGTAGGGGGCAGAATAAAGCAGAACAACACACAAGTGACAATACAGGGACACCAAGTGGTACTAAGCTGCAAAGTGTTGTCAGCTTACAAAAAGGACAAATTGTAAAATACAGAGATAAGGGAAAAGTGTTTTACACAGCTAAAGTCTTGGGGCATGCAGGCAAAGCTACAGGTAAATATAAGAACTGGTATAACCTGTTGCTCATTGAGCCCACTGATGTAGCAGGCAGTACAGAATCTGCTGACATGTCGAATGTTGAAAATCTTCAGATTGAATCCACTGTTACTAATGCGGACTCCACTGATGTATGTGAGGATGTGTATGTAACAAAGGATGTAACATTTGACTTGGCAAATGTAGCGTAATCTTAGTAGTTTTTGCATCAACACCCAATCGAATTACATATGCAAAATACCATGCCCACAGACAAAGAGTCGTAAACTTTCCCTCCAAAGGTGAAAGTTACCATTGGTTCGCGGACCTCCTGGAGGCACAGCCTCCAGAGAGCTTAAAGGCAAATGGTTGACCGCCTCCCTGGTTGTTCTTCTGCTCCCTCTTTACTCTTTTCACTCGTCTGCAACATCTTCTGATTGCTGCCCGTGTGGAGGAACCCACGGGGAGCCTGAGTCAGCACAGGGCATGCCTGGCGGGCCCGACAGGCCCAACATACAGAGCTGTGGCTCTCGACCACAAAGAGCCAGACAGTTCCACTCAACCCTGGAATCTTCGTGACTCGCCTCAGCCAGTCAGTGGTTCTTGGAGAACCTAAGAAGATGAGCTAGAACTCTTCAGGACTTCCCTAAGCGTGAACCAGGCCTTGCAACCTTGTCTTTCCATTCCCCAAGGATCACAGGACTTCAGCTGAGTCCCTCTCAGCTCTTGGTTCTTCTTCACTTTTCACATGGGAAGAAACTCCCAGTCACCATTGAGTCAGCCATGGCCAGGGGCAGCCGTGGCCTGGGGCAGCCGTGGCCTAATGGTTAGGGAGTCGGGTTTATAACCAAAAGGTTGCGGGTTCGAGTCCCAGGTCCAGCAGGGATTGAAGGTGGTGGGAGTGAATAACCAGTGCTCTCTCCACCCTCAATACCACGACTGAGGTGAGTCCCTTGAGCAAGGCACACCCACTGTGTGCGTGTTTGATCACTTCTCGAGTATGGGTCACCATACTTGGCCACACGTCACGTCCTTTCCTTCCTTTCCTCTACATCTATAATAGAGTAAAGGAGATTGTCATGAGATCAGGAGGAACAATGTCTCAAGTAGATCCTGGATCAGGACTGGGGTACTTGCATGCCATGTGGATGATTTCATATGGGGAGGCACACAAAGTTTCTCCACAACAGTAATACCTCATCTCAGGTCCATGATTCAAGTGGGAGCTTATGTTATGTGGGAATGAACTTTGAGACATCAGGACAGCTACATTAAGCATATACAGCCCATATATTTGGATCCTTCCCGAGCTGTGGAATAAGACTCCTTAGTGAGGAGGAAAAAGATGGACTGAGGTCCAAGGTAGGCCAAATTCTCTGGGCTGCAAGACAGAGTAGGCCTGATGTAATGTTTGATGCCAGCAGCTTAGCATCCAACATGAAAAATGCAACTGTGCAGACTATTCATGAAGCAAACAGAATAGTGTGTAAACTCAAATCCAAAAAGGTAGTTCTCAACTATCAACACCTGGGCAAAGACAGTGCACTCAAGATGATTGTATAGAGTGATGCCTCATTTGGAAATCTTTCAGATGGGGGAACTCAAGGTGGACATCTAATTGTTCTTATGGGAGAAGATGGGAAGTTCTCTGCCCTTTCCTGTCAAAAGGGGTCAAGAGGATTGTGCATAACATTCTTGCTGGTGAAACATTGGCAATGTCTGATAGAATTGACAATGCAATATTTCTGACCACACTGTTCTCCAAGCTGACTACGGGTGATACTGAACATGCTATAACAATAGTCTGTGTCACAGATAATCATTCACTTGTTGATGCACTCAGGTCCACAAAATCAGTTGCTGAGAAAAGACTCCATCTGGAAATGAACAGCATTAAAGAACTCATTCAACCAAAGAGGGTTGAATGAGTGCTGTGGTATAATACAAAAGAACAACTTGCGGACTGCCTTACCAAAAAAGGGGTCATCAGCACTGCAATTACTTAAGGCACTTAGTGAAGGGCAATGGAAGCTCTATTAAAAGAGCTACAGTCATGGTAAAAGGAGCTCTTTCTAATAAAATGTTAGTACAGATTATGTTATAATAATGCTTTGTTGTTTTTTAGTTAGAGCTCCTAGAAAAGAAGAGCTCCTTTTAAGAAGAGATGGAGATTGTTAAGTTTCAGTAATGGTTACACATTCTATTTGTATACCTGTGATATTTCTAAAGTATTTGTATGGTATTATATAAGCAAGTTTACATAAAGTTCACTGAGAGGAAGTGAGGACTCTTATGTGTGAAAGAGTTGGCTTTGTTCCGTTGTTGTTGTTGTTGTTGTTGTTGTTATGGACGGCCATGGCGGCAGTCGAATAAAAGAGAGTTATCCGTCAAGTTTAAAACAGTTGTCTTTTGTTGAGTAACACAGTCTAATAAAAGTTAATCAGAAAAATAAAAATAATACAGCTCCACCTCTTTATGCAAATTGCTACAAAAAAGCTCATGACATTTGTTGATAAAAATAATTTTATGTAGGCCTAAATAATAGCCTATATAATAAAGTTTTGTTTCAAATGGATGACGAACAGGCTACTAGCCTATGTAATTTGTGCACAGTGCATACTGCCTGCTTTTTTGTGAAGAATAGTGTGTGAAACAGTATGCAATAAGCTAATTTTTTTTCAGAGTAGTATGCTTGTCACATGACAAACACTGTACATTAATTCAGCACAGCTGTCAAGGTTGTTATCTTACAAACAAATGTGCTACCAGTTCCTTTTACAAAGGCTTGTTAATAAGGCTTCATACTAGTAAACAACGCTATATTGCCCAATTGATCTCATAGTTAATGAACTTGTAATGTGGTGATGAATGAAACGTGAAACAGGTGGATCCATCTGCAGAGCTTTATTAAGGGACATCAACAAATACATGGTCAAACAGGCAGGGTCAGGCAACAGCATACGGGTATGTAGGGAAAGACAAAAGAGTAGTCCGTAAGGCAGGTGAGGGTCAATTAGCGGCGAATGTAATCCGAAGGGCGAGGCAATAGAGTAATCCAATTAGACTGGCGAGAGTTCCAAAAGGCAGGCAGCGAGGCAGACTAAACTAAATAACTAGGATAGGTGACAAGACAAAAACAAGAAGATGATAGACACAAGATAATTTGCAATAATACAGTATAACACTGTATTATTAATGAGGCATTTTATTTCCACTTTTAAAATATTTATTTTTAATATAAAAAAATAAATAAAATAATGGGAAGCACAAGTTTGACAAACGCCGGATTTGAACGCAAGTTAAATGTATCAAAATCACACGTCATGTCTTTTACTCCCTGTGCTACTGATACTACAGAAAAATGTGTCTTTTGCAGTGCTGTTTATTGCAGCAAGGCATTGGTCGTGAAGTTTTTGTAAACAGCCTCTGCCAACAAATTGGTCTATTTGTCCTTATACACTTGTACATTTTTTAGAGCTGCTTTACACAGAAATTGAATTCTGTTTGCATAATTGAAATACTGTTATTATTTACAGTATATATGTTATTTATATATTATATTTCTGCAATATTATTATTATTATTATTATTTAATATCTTTTAAACATTCACTACTGTATAAAGCGCTATACATATAAAGGTGACATCATTTTACTTTATCGGAAACATGCCGTAGAGATTATAGTACAATTTAAGTCCTCCCTTTTAGGTACACAGTGAGACTTTGTGTATCTTTAGTTTACATGTATTTGAATATATGAAAAGTTCAGATGCAAAACCAGCTAAATCCATCTGATGCATTTCTTTAAAATGAGCATTTCTTTCTGGCTACTTTGTATAGGTTTCTATGTAAATACTGGCACTTATGATTGGGCTGAGACTTGAATTTAGTGATTTTGAAGTAAAGGTATTTGATGGACGTGTACTATGTGTCAGGAGCATTCACTCAGTATCATTATCTCATTTTTGACCAAGATGGCTTTTAGCTGGTTTTGCATCTGAGCTCTTCATATGTACATATACATGTTACATTTAGAATTATTTTTCCCCGCCTCCAGTTCATTAATGAACTTGAAGATGAAATGTCACATGAAGCGCATTGCATTCTGGGAAACAGTATCAGTATGCAGTGCCTTCAGATGCATGTATAAAATTTTCAAATGTTTCAGGTAATTCGGGTATTCCATGCATACAGAAAATTCACATATTATTCACAGTATACACAGAGTTTTAATGTATGCCTAGAACAGCCGCACATGAGACATTAAGTGCATGGTACTGCGACCAATGTAATGTTTTACAGAGTTTAATGTAGCAATGTGGTCACTCAGTTTTTCTAGATCAGTTTTAATCGTGTAATAGATTTGAACAAAGAAATCTCAGGCTACGCACAGGCTGTATTGGCCATGAATTGATTGCAAATACAATACGATGTTAATATTTCATGCTTTGAATATCATGATTATCGTCAATACCAGTTTATTGCGACACCCCTACCAGGATGATAGTATGGCATTTCGAACACAGCCCTAGTTTTCTCCTCATGTGTCTTTTGATTTGATTCACCTGTCATTTGGATTATTTAAATATATTGAACTCTTTTTCTTACCTGCATTTGGATTTTGTGACAGAAGACCAGATTTCTTGGACGTCACTTATTACACTAATTTCTAACTGCCTGTTGACATTTTATTACATGGGACTTAACACAGTCAGAAAGGCAAAGTTGTTCAGGAAAGGTTCTAGAAGGAGCCTTGCTGCTTCTGTGGAGTGGGTGCTGGTGAGCAATGATTCAACACTTCCAGTCAGCCATCATCCCTGCACAACATGGAGCTATTGCTTAAGCCACAGACTTAGAGCCCACCGCGACCAAAGCACTAGAGGACATAGTGCAGATTATTGCCCCATAGCCCAATGAGTCTGACATCATTAATCTGTTGAATATTCACTGGTTCTTCCCAGCCCTAAATCTTCTGGGTCTCCAGTGGCGCTGAAAAAAGATTTGATGAAATGTAAGGCAAATCTACTATAAATTAAATGCCGTGATCAACACATTTCATTAATTTCACTTTACTGTCACTTGACAGTCAATCTAGCTTACAGTTACTACAATATTACTTAATTGAATACCTGTGGAATCGTTTCCAGCCAGCACACACAGTGTTCAATTAATAAAGATCCTCACTGCAGACAAGCAGTAGAATTTGCAGACATGCAGGGGACTGAACAAATCATTCAAGTGCTTCGCAAACCAATTCAGACCATTTTGCAGACTTGTTATTTCAAGGACTTGAACATAATCAACTCAAAAGAGTCAAATGTACTTGAGTTAAAGTAAAAGTACCCATCTTTAAGTCTACTCTTAAAAGTACACATTTTCCAAAAATTTTCTTAAGTAAATGTAACGGTGTAAATGTAATTCGTTACTACCCACCTCTGTTCCTGACTCTCCTGAATCTTTCAAGCTCCCACTTATCCTCCCTATCCTCCGCCTTCTGGTTCTGTCTTTCTCTCAATCTTTAGTCTATTATCAGTCTATCCCTTACTTCACTCTCTGCCAGCTTCAGCCTTTGCCATTCCTGTCCAGCCGCATGAATCGTCACTACTAGTTTGGGCTGTTATTCTGCTTGCCCTGCTGGATTTTCTTGCATCTTCAGTTCAGCCTGGGTCCTGCACCTACCTGCCACCACATCTCACACCATCCAAGCACTCAGACCCAGCTCCACTGCTGTCCGTCACCCTCTGCACACCCTTAGCCTGCTCTCACCTACCATCAGTTCTACGTTGGCATGAGGTTCCCCTGTCTCCGCCTCCAACCACAGGATCCAGGACTCCACCATGGTCCTTCGACTTTCAGACTCTGCCTTGGCTCCTAGAGCCCTCATCTCCACCATGGCTAGTCATCCCACCAGTTTCACTGACCTCTGTCATCCCTTAAGCTCTACCTTGGTCAGCCATCCACCATCTGCCACCTTGGGACACTCATCTGGCTTTGCCTTCTCACTCTCTCACCTCTGGCGCTGTCAGGCTCTTTCTCCCATCCGGCTCCACTTTTATCCTCAGTTGCTCTGGCTCTACTGCGGTCCTCCGGATCTCCAACTTGGTTGTTGTAGCTTGCTGCTTTGCCCTGGCTCTCTGGAACCTCAGGGTCACCCAGGCTCCACATCTGGCTCCTTCCTCCATGGTCATCTTCCTGATCCTGTTTGCTCCATTCTGCCTTCTGTGATCTAGTTTTCTCTTCATTTGTCTTGATTTGATTTGATTCACCTGCCCTGCATCAATTAAGTTGTTATCTTCTGTGTATTTATACTCCTCTCTTGTCTCTGTTGGTTGTCCAGTCTCGCTAGTCTGAATTTGTGTAAGATGTTACACGTAGCTGTCCCTGAGAATGCTTGTTTCTCTGAATAAGTATGCAAAGGGTTAGGAGTCCTAAATTTAGGATTGACATGCCTATTATTTTTAAGATTTTTGCCTAAATCAGCAAGTTATAAGCTACTTTAGCCTTAAGAGATTTTGTGAATGCGGGTCCTGATGTATGTGCTTAAGGGTTAAACAATTACAAATTTGCTGCACCTGGATCCACTCTTCCACTCCCTCTTGTTTTATGACAAATTGAATTGTTGAAATATTCATATAAAAAGTAGAGGAAGCTGTTTAATTTTGTGTTATAGCCTTATATTGTTTTGTAATGCCATAAGATATATTCACTGATTTCTGGGTTTACTTAAATTGTATCTCCACAATCAAAAGTTTTTAGAAGTCATATGTGCTCCAGATTATAAACCCTATCAGATAAATAAACTAACTAAACACATTATATTATTGTTGGTTTGTTCTTTACACAGGCTGTGTGGATGTAATCTCACTGCTCAGTCCTGTGAAAGTTTATCTTCAGTTCTACAATCCTCAGACTCTGATCTGAGAGAGCTGGACCTGAGTAACAATGACCTTCAGGATTCTGGAGTGAAGCTTCTTTCTGATGGACTGAAGAGTCCAAACTGTCACCTGGAGATTCTAAGGTAAATCGTGTTTTCAAATAAGTTAACAAAATATTTAACATGTGTATCAAATTGTAAAGCTTTTTGTGCTGCAACACAATTTTATATAATTATACAGCATGGTGCTGTGTTGTGAGCAGCACATATTCCACTGCTTTTAGTGTCTCTAAATGATTCTAAATGAATGCTGCTCCACACAAACTCCTTCTAATACAAGTTCTGAGAGTTTGGGTCACTTAAAACATGCATCAAACATCTGCCCTTTTTTGAATGACCCACTTAATGATTTTACCAGTGCTGTTAGATAACTGAGATAGACCAGCCTAAAAAAACTACTTTTTTTTTTTTTTTTTAATTGTGTTGTTATCCAAACAAAAAAACAGCATGTACATAATTGAGTGCAGCAGAGCAGCATGAAGAATATCAAATACCGGGGACAATTTGTCCATTTAACTTGAAAAGGAAAGTAAGGGACAATCATGGCTCTTTATTGGAAAATAATGGACACTCAAAATGTACCACAGTGAATTTAATTTCACTTCAATGTCATACATAAGGCGTAGAAAATGTTCTCAGACATCAAATTAATTCTAAAAATAATTTTTTGCTGTCATACAATTTAATAAAGGTCACACTATACTCAAAAATCGAAGGCCTGAGCAAATTATACCACTATAGAATTGTGACTGCATCAATGATATATGCCAGTATATAAACTACATCAATGTAATCAATCCGTGTATCATTCATTCATTCATTTTTTTATTTAATATTGAAAGAAGAAACATGAAAAAATTGCTTTTTTTCTTTTCTTTTATTCATTTTTTCCAGAAAAACTAAAAACAAGAATTCAGCTTGGTTTTTCGTTCAGAGGTGGAAAAAAAAAAAATAAACAGCTTGAATATTCGATTTCTACTTGCGGGCGGAACGAAACACCCCTTTCTGCTGATTAATCAGTCGAAAATCACACCATGCCCCAGTAATTTCTTCCACAGTTTCGTGCAGAATAATAGTCCTCCACATCTGCAGTTGAATGGATAATTAACACGTTTATTGAAACTACAATTGAAACTATTGTGTGAAACTAAAAACACACTAACGATGGCTCGACACATCCCGTAGATCCTAGACAGGGCTTTCTTCTAGGTAGACAAATTTACTTACGCTTTGAATTAGGGTTTGATGGCTATCATGTAGCCAACCCTGGTCGCCCAGTAAATGTAAAAAAAATTAAGATATAAATAATTAGATTAGTGTCACAAGCGTTGTGTGCGGGAATGAGGAGTAGGGACGAGGAAGTCAGGAACAAGCAGTTTATTTATATAATCCATTCAACTGAACAGGAACGAACAGGAACAGCAGGGAATCCACACGCAATGCAACACAACAAAAACAAACACTAAAAGACGTTAAATGACATGAAGTGAACTCAAGAACCCACAAACAAACAGGGATCAGAACCAAACTTAAATAACCAGGCTAATCAGATGAGGACAGGTGTGAATGATTAAACAATGACGTCATAATTGAAAACGGAACAGGAACAACCAAATAAGGGCATACAAGGGAAAAACCAAAGAAAACAGTCCACAGGGGTATGACAATTACTTGTACAATAAATATTTTTTAAACACTAATACAAAAAGGAAAGAATGTGCATTGACTTTGGTGTATGCCTAACGTTCACACAACAACGGTCATTCTGACTGTCTGACAACTGGAGGACAACAGAGATATTAAAATGCATATTCTTATGAGATTTATAAGGTCGTTTTTTATTAAAACACACTGCCTTGTTTGCGGCGCAAACTGCTGTGCACTTGCACAATGGACTGCAATGCAAGACCATTTCAGTTTTATTTCTAAAACCAAACCCTATAGTATACCCTCAGAACCCTTTGATATACTTCGGCATGGTTTGCATAGGATTGTTTTTAAAAAAGTGAAAGTCATGTTTTTCTGCAAACAGGACATTTATTTATTTTATTTATTTATGTTCCAATATATAAACAAATCGATAAATCAGATAATAACAAGGTGAGTATAGTTCATACCATTCTTGTTGCAATAGGTTAAAAAAATGTGTTTATTTCATTAATATTGGGTATTAATTGATATCAAATAACTGATGTGTTTTATTTTCTCTGCCAACTAATCTTCCAGAGCAAGTCGTGCATTCTCTCTGCGCTGTCATTGTACACATAAACACTACTAACATTTACTTCACCTCACTTCATGGCAAATCCCTCATCCGTCCTTCCCGATAGTGTAACAAAAGTGTCCCTCATACGTCAAATTGACCCGAAGGGCAAAATTATAATCAATTTTTTTTTAGTCCAGAAAGCTGGTGTTGGTCCATTTATATATATTTGTTTCTAATTATTTATGTAGTTTTTTTTTTGTGTGATTTTTATTTTATTTATTTTATATTCTAAATTTTTGGATGCAAAGGGGGAAATTTCTGTAATTTTTTGCCCCCCAAAAAAGCAAAGAAAGACCTAATTTTGGTCCATTAATACTGTGCACATGAAAATCCATCAGGAACTCAGATGCCATCTCGTGGATGAAAATGACATTACATTGCATTTTTTGCTTACCACCACTAGAGGGGCCTATAGAATCCTATGGGGTTTCTTAAGTTGAGCAAAAAAGGGTAAGCTTGAAATCTACTTGATCTTAAGGCTTCATTTTGCTTTCAGACACATCTCAAGGCTTTCAGGTATATTTGAAACCTTTAAAAAAAAACATTTTTTCCACAAAAAAAAAAAAAAAAGGGAAAATTGATCCTGATTTTAATCCAAACACATGCATATGCATACAGTTTCATAAATATGTAAGAAATATAAAATATGATTTTAAAAATGTAAATATGATATAAATACACTGGTCTCCACCCCATCACTCAAATTTAACTGTGTTAAGTCCAAAAAAACCATTCATTAAACCCACATAAAATCCTCAAATTCAAGTCAAGTCAAGTCACCTTTATTTATATACCGCCTTTAACAATACAGAATTGTGGCAAGGCGGCTGTACAGTATTAAATAGGAAAACAGTACATCAACAATGCCAAAGGCAACAGTAAACACTCACATTTTAGGTAAAGGTAGTTAATCAAAAACAATAAAATAAAATACAATATTGTGTTTAAAGAAATTGACTCAAATTTGTTTGTGTGTGGTCCATGATCCGCAGATTTTTCGTAACTTCTATTATTACAAAATGACCAGTGAGGGACACTTTTGGTACTTTTTTTTTTTACACTCCTTTAAACTACTCGAATCCACTCGATTTTTTTTGTGTGTGTGTTCCCAGGGAACTATGGGAGTCTCGACCCAAAACGGTCAACGGCTGATTCTTAAAAATCAGGTTTTGGATCAAAATGACCTGAGGGACAGTTGAGGGAATGGTATTCAGAAAACAAAGAAGAATTAAAAATATAAGTAGCCATGTTAAATAAAAATATGCTAGCCTACTTAAAAATAATGCCATTATGAACAACATTTCATGAGTTCACACTTTTATACATTTATATTTACATTTATTCATTTAGCAGACTCTTTTATCCAAAGCGAGGTGGGGAATACATCAAGCGATTTGTCCTAAAGAGGCAAAACGACCTACGAAGTGCTCAAATTACCATATAACAGGCATTGTTCAAATAAGTACAAG